>RJWT010010383.1:0-24233 GCA_004365215.1 Cuniculus paca
TATTAACTCTTATGAAAGAATAGCATCTATAACATATGTCTTTGTATATATAAATATGTGTATATATGTAATCACTTAGACAAATATTTTAGGTGGGAGTCTCCTGGTTGTCTGGGGTATTTTTCAATCTCTATTTTATGCTACCTAAAGTATTGATATTTTTATGAATTGACCAAAATGCCTGTGTAACTTTTAAATGCCCACAGCATTTTAGGGAAACGGTACTGCTGTACTTGGGATGATTGGTCATTTTAATGCTGGGTCTGCTGGTGGCTGCATGACTCATCATTATTTCAGTTTGCATTTCCTTAGTGATGAATGCTGCTGAGCGTGATTTCATGTGCCTATCAGCTTTCGGTATGCCCTTGCTGAAATGTCTGTTCAACATTTGCACACTCTTCTCATTGCTCATTTTCTTATTAAATGTGAGAGAACTTTGTGGAGTTTACCTGTGAATCTTTTGCAAGTATTTCCTCAGTGCCCAGGGAGCTCTCTACACAGCTGCTTTGTGATGAGTTGGTCCCAT
Source organism: Cuniculus paca (assembly GCA_004365215.1). Lineage (NCBI taxonomy): Eukaryota > Metazoa > Chordata > Mammalia > Rodentia > Cuniculidae > Cuniculus > Cuniculus paca. The sequence goes on from RJWT010010383.1 coordinate 527, forward strand.
CAGAAATTCATTTGTTTTGTTTAGTTTTCACTTAAACTCACCTACTCATTCTCATTTTATTTGTTCCTCTTTTAATCTCTGGTTTCTCCTACAATACTTTTACTTGAGCCAGAAGAATTTCATTTGCATATGTTTAAAATTGTGGCTTAGGTGCAATAAATTCTTTCAGTTCTCTGCAGTTGTCCTCACTTCAACTTCTTCTCTGAAGGATAAGGTCACTTGTAATTCCAGGTAGGTAGATTTTCCCCAGATTTTTATTGACATCATTCTGTTTCCTTCTCATTTTCATCTGTCAAAATACAGCTGCTAGTTTCTCTTACTGTTGAAGACAATCTTTCTCTCCCTGTCTACTTGCTTAAATGTTTTCTTCCTTTTACTTTTTTACAGTTGCTATATTATTATCTAAGTGTGCATTTTCCAGCCAGCTGTATAAAGTGCTGCTTGAATATTTGATTTTGTAAAATTCCTCAATTTTAGAATGTTAGCAAGAATATGATTCAGTCCCTTAGTATCTCTCCTTCCTAGAATTTCAATGAAGTGTTCTAACTCTTTGCCTTAGGCTTTTCCTTATTTTTTGTATACTGAGCTACTTATTAACCAATATTTTTCTGACATATTTTCAAGTTTACTAGTTATCATTTGTGGTGCATCTAGGTTGTTTTGAAATTGATTCATATATTTATAATTTCACCTACTTTTTTCATTTCTACTATGTTTGCATGCAGTTTTATAGTTTTTATATTCAACCATTTTCTTCAGTCTTTTTGTAGCTTTGTAAGCCAGTGCATTTTCAGGGCTGCACCTCCTCACTTCATAGCCAATTGCCCTGGGTGGTTGTGTGCTGTTATCTGTTTTGTCTACTTTCTGCTTTGCTCTGTTCTCTCTCTCTCTCTCTGTTTCATTTGTCACCATATTTCCTCATCTGCTGTGGATACTGTTTATTCTGACTAGAAAAAAATCACATTTCTAAAATTGTTAGCCCTCAGTGTTGCTGCTGTCCACCTGATGGTCCAGCTCAAGCTACTCCTCAACATGGAGCTCCGCATGCTCAGGCAGGCTCCCCGGCGATCCACTTCTTCCCACTCACCGGAAGCTGTCCAGCGCTGCTCAACCTTACCTGTCCCTCCTGTCAGGCATTCACTGGGTGGTGAGGGGAACAGCCTGACCCCCAACTGTGCTCAATTCCTTTCCCTTCTCTCTTCCCAAGCCCTGGCCAGCAAGGTCTGAATGAGGGGACTCTCCTTCATATTATTTCTTCATGATGCTTAGTTTTTCTAATGAGAGGCTGACAATCTGATTTCTCTTTTTCTCCTTTCTTACAACAAAAGTCAAAAATATAGAGAAGGTATTCATTAAATGCTTCTTAAAAACAAAAATAATTGTATGAATTCTGAATGAAAAGACACATGTGATCATGTGATTTAATTATAACGGAAGAATGATAGGCATATAAAGCTGGAAATGCAGGAGTTGTATTGACTTAGTCATTAGTTAATGATTTTTTTCCCCAGTAACCCTAACCCTAAAAGAGAAAAAAAAATGACTACTGAATTATGCAAGTTTTTGTTATGCACAAAGGATGATATAATAACACACAGAATTTGAAGCCTGTCATAGAGAATGGTACAGAAACAAATAAACAGAGATGGAAGCTGGGACGTGAACCTACTCCTCTGTTTCCTATTGAAACTCACACCACAGCTGTACATAAATATCTGTCTTCTTCTCAGGTGTTCAAATACGTGCTACCTTCTGCCTTTCTGTCAGTTTTTGGCTTATCTGTAAAAACTTATAGTCTTTTTTTTCCTCTCCCTGTCTGATGCTATTTTTCTCAACTTTTCATTGCTAACTCATTGAGGCCTAATCTGGTAGGGAGTTGTTTCTCTAACATATTTTTCTGGGATCTAAACAGTACACCCTAAAGTGCCACTGCATTTTTACTACTAGAATCAACTTGTTCCTAATATCTGGGGTTTGGCACCTTTTTCTCTGTGCCTCTTTGGTTATGATTTTGTTACATTAAATACTACTCTCTAATGGTGATGTGAGATGCAGTCATCACATCATCTTGATTTCTTTCCTGACCACAGGGCCAACTTCCACCTTATTTGTAGGATAACAAGCACCATCCTGATTTTCATTGAGCTTTTCCTCCCAGCATCTGCTGCTATCTCCTTACACAATTGTGTTTTTGTTGTTTGTCTTTTTCTCCCATGATGCCTGATTTATCAATGACACAGAATACCATGCTGTAAATAATCTGGAAACTCAGAGATAATCATTGTGAATCCAGGAAAGCAGTAAGAATTTAAACCAGAAAAGATTGCAGCAAGAGGCTGCTGAAAGAGTGGAATTTCAGTGAGATAAAATAGGAAGAAATCAGGAAAGAAAATAACCACTGTAAACCCATTTCAGGACTTCTTTCTACAGTTTGGGTCTTGAACAAAGTTAGAGGTTCGTGTGTCCCTGTCTTGGTCAACTGGTTATGAAGGAGTGGAGGCCTAGAAGCAGGAGGCTGAGCGTTTGGGACCTACCAGGAAGGAGCGGGGGCTCCCCAGAACCGCCTCCTCCTCTTTCACTTCATGCCTGAAATGAGCGTCTCACTCCACAACATTCCTGCCGTGCTGCATGGCTTTGCCACAGGCCTGAGCACTTGGGGCCACCAACCAGACTGACATCTCCGAAACCCTGGGCCAGAGCACACCTTCCTTCCTTCTATCTGATTAACTCAGTGCTTCATCACAACAATGGAGAGCTGGCTAACCCATTGAGAAGTTAATGTTTCCTTAAGAACTCTGTGCCTGTGTGGTTCTGCTACGACGAAGGCCACTGCCGATAATTGCCATGTCCACTGCCGATAATTGCCATGTCCACTGCCGATAATTGCCATGTCCACTGCTGATAATTGCCATGTCCATGGACAGGGATCCTGCAGAGAATGCAAGACACGGCTATGAGTGCTCTTGTGTGCATTCAGTCAATTCTCCTGTGGGAAAAATGAGATGAAGAAATTGAATATTTCATTGTGGTTAATGCAGTTTAGGCCTAGAATTCAATAATTTCGTGTAAGAAGTTGTTTTTATTGTGGTTTTAAGAAATGAAAGAAGCGGATGATAATCCTACAGGCCTGATTTTATTAGAACTGTTCTCATCTCACCTGGCTTCATAGTCTCCTGGGTAGAAAACTTGGAAATCTTGTCCTAAATTCCACGGCCAGCTCCCTTACCTTACTGAGGTGCAACTTCTCAGAAATCCCACCAGTTACCAACTATCAAATCACCACCACCACCACAGCCCTGTTATATTTAACAAAAAAATGCAATAAAATGAAAACTAAGCAACTGAATGAAACTCACACAGAAGCCCATTTGCTTGAGCAATGCTGTAGATGCACGAAAGTAGCTTCTTCTACCTTCACATTTGTAAAGTAACAAAATGACTACAGAGCATTAGTCAGGGATGACTTTGAAAATATTTCTCATCTTCTCTAGCAACAACTGTAGTGTTCGTATATTGCTCCTTTATTTTATGCTTTAAGGATTATAATCTGGTTTTGTATACATTCTCTCTGTGGGAAAATTAATGCTTGTTCCAAGTACATATTTATTACATTTGTAGAACATAGTAATTAAATAGTCCTGTAGTCTTGGGCATATCACATAAATTCTCTGGACTTCATTGCATCATCTCCAAAACAAAGGTGTTGAAATAGATTTTCTTATATATATTTCCATTCTGTGTATGCTATCAAACAAATGAGCTTGCTGTCCATGTCAGGAAGTCCTCACTAACACAGTAGACGTGATTTCCACTCATCAGTGACTACCCTTGATTGACCTTGACATGACTCTCCAGGTCCATGTTAGAGCTCACAGATGTCTCTGCATTTAGATCTGTTTACCATTATGACATGAGGGGAAGAAGAGTTGAAGCTGGGATCCAACTCTTGATATTTTATAATCTCTGCTTCCAAAAATCCATATGTAGCAATGAAAATGTGATAAACACTTTTTGTGTGCTGCTCACTATTAAAAGTTAGTTCCAAGGATGCAACAATGATGCTGTCTGTGAAAAAAAAATCTGAAAATGAAACCAAAAAAATCACACAGAATGTGCATTTGTATGCATGAATCTGCCTAGAAGCTCTGCTTTCCCCCCCAAATCTGAAAAGGCCAGTGAACTTCATCCCGTCATGTTGAGCAGACAGCTTGGGCTCCTTGGGCTGTGCAAGATAAAGCATTGCTTCGAGCCATGGTTTCTTACAGGTTTCAGAGCTGGACTGTGAGCTCTGACCAGCCAGGAAAGAGAACTGGGTATCAGAGGTCATACAGGTCTAGCTTTCTCTGTGTGAACCGTCCTGGCAGAAAACAATAGCCTTAAATGCACAAATCCAGGTATCTCTGAAAAAAAAAAAAAGACGGGGATTCTCTATAAGGGTCATCATATCAGACAGGGAGGAGTGGTCAAAGATCAGTGATGAAGCAGAGAAATTCTCCAGTGACAATGAAAAAAAAATCAGCATTAGACTCCTGACTGCATGATTGCACGATGGAGAGAGAGAGAGTTTAATCTGAGACTGGGATGCATGGGAATTGACTTTTGTGCCTAAATAACAGAAAAGACTGTTGACTCAAAAGAAAACGTACCATGCAATGCAGAATTCTACCATAAAGGGGAAGAAGGTCACCATGCAGAAATGTAATTAAAGTCTGTAAAGGTCAAAAAGAAAGTTCCTCAGTACAGGGAACATATCATCAGAGATAGCAGCTTTCTATCATGTGTAGCAGGATGTCTGTAAGGCAGGATGAGTGCATGCAGAGTGAATCTGAAATCCTGTGCACTTTCAAAGGGATTGAAGTGGAGCCACAGCATGTCATGATGCAGAATCTCAGCTACCAGTTCCAGACCTTCTACTGAAAACATAATATAAATAAACAAGACAATACAGTAACTGTAAGAAGCTATGCACCAAGGAACTGTTCCTGAAGTGCTTCTGATGGTTTCAGACACAGTTTGAACCCTTGAAGAATTCTGGAAGGAACATTAGAATATTCTTTCCCGTGTGGGGACGATTGAGAAATTGTGGTCCAATGGTCTCTAGGACACAGATCTGCCTGGAAGAAAGTGTGTCCTAAAACTATACAGAAGAGAGGCTTTGAAGGCTGTGTAGAGGACCCCAAGCCTTCAACTGACCCTCAGATTGATGACACTGCCTCTGTACCGGAGTCCGTATCCTTGCAGGTAGACAGTGGTGATGTTGAGGAGCTGGTGGAGGAAAACCCAGAGGAACTTGGGTTCCTGTCTCCAGAGGAACTTCAGGAACCACAGGTTGAGCCACAGAGAATGGTAGCTGAGGGGCTTTCTGGAGAGGAAGGGCAGTACCAGCAATCAGTGCTGCAAAGTTCATCTTCTCAAATAAAGGAAATCTTGAAAACACGGATGCAGCTACAAATGTTTGTGGAGAAGACCCACCCAACCATTGCATTCACTTGCTTAACAACAATGTAATGGCATACTACAGAACAGTGTTAAAGAAAAGACAGAAACAGACAAGCTTAGACCAGTTTTTAGTTCTGAAAAGGTTGAGACCTAGTGAGGCAGAAGCAGGACCTAGTGTGCAACAGACTCTCCCACGGACAGAAAGGACACCAGAGAGCCAGATTCCTGAAGCTCTTATGGAAGGGGACTCTCCTTCCAAACAGTAACTACCTTCCATCTCATCCTCCCTTCCTGTGAGCCAAAGAAATTATGCACATTATACAACCCTTTTATTATAAAAATGTTATTTAAAGAGTGATTTGAGAGGTTCAGAATGCATTACGGGTATTTCTATTATTTCTTGTGGGAAAAATAGTCTTGACTTACAACCAACTTGAGTTACAACCAGCCCTTGTGAATGAACTGAACGTCAAGGTTTGCTGTAACTTAACATGCTGGTCCATAGGCTGTGGGAGAGGAGTTGTATTAGGCGAGAGGAACTCGACTGAGAGCCATGTGAGTTCTTCAGCCAATTCTTCTTCCAAGTCTTATGGGTGAGTGGGAGCATTGTCCATGATGAGGAGAGCCTTGAGCGATAAACATTTGTCCTCTAGATGGAGCCTACCAGTAGAACAGAAAGCCCCTCTGATCCACTCAAGAAAAAGTATGCTTGTTTCCCAGGCTTTTATGTTAGATCTCCACATGACCCCTAGCCTATGCTTCATGACTTTATGTTTTCTGAACTTTCTAGGGGTCTCAGAGTGATAAACTAAGGGAGACTTTATCTTGAGGTTGCCACTCACATTGGTACATAGCAATAAGGTTAGCTTGTCCTTCGTAGGCTTGTGACCTGACATTTTCTTCTCTTCCTGGGTAATGTATATTCTGAGAATTTTCTTCCAGAAAAGACCAGTTTCATCACAGTTGAAAACTTGATGAAAGCAAACGCCATTTCTCTGTGTCATCATTTTGAGGTAGTGCATGTAATTTTCAGCAGCCCTGTTATCAGCACTGACTGCTTTACCATGCCTATTACACTATGAACCCAAGGTTTGGCTTTAAAATTGTGAAACCCCCACTTACTGGCATGAAATGTTTCACCATTATCACTTATTGATGGATTATACTTTACAAGATCTGCTTTTATAGTCCTAGATTTTTCTCAAATTGTAGACTGAGAAATTACTACTGCCATCTTCCTTTCATTTATCTACACTGATAATAGCCTTTCTACCTCATCTAATACTGTTGATTGTGGCTTACTAATTTGAGTAACACCTTTAGCAACACTAGCTTCCTTATACAAATCTTTTCTTTACAAGATTGTTGAGATGATGCATTTCAACAGACTGTAGATATTAGTGTGATTGGTTCCACGAATGTCACTTTCATAATTCTGCACAATTTCCTTTTTCTTTTTTGACTATAATTGTGTTCTTTACTTTTCCTTCGTTCCTTAGCTTGTTTACTAGCTTTTTAGGGGTCATTTTAATAGCAACAATCTGACCAAAATCACATCCAAAAACATATGCATCTGGGTGCAGATTGATGCTTGTGTATGCTTTCGTACACTTCCTTGGCATCCCAAGCCTTTGTTTACAACTGCATGAGCATCCAGCTTTCATGTAATATCTCAAGACGTTGGCCATAAGTGAAACCCCAAAATCTGGTCATAACTCAAGTTGTTCATATGTAATACTGGTTGTAACTCGGGGACCCACTGCAGCTGCTTAAAACAGCAATTTATAAATTTTGGTAAGAGCATCAACGGAGAAATTGTTAAAAGTATAATTGGTGAAGCCCTAAGGGTGACATATTCCCTCAGGTGCACTGCGGGATCTGCACCCATAGAAGCTCTCTAGCTGTGCCCCTGTACCCAGAGACCTGTCACTCGTGGGCATATGGCCACATTCAAGTCATATTTATGGATGAGCCACGCTCACTGAGGCTGCTGTTTTGTGGATTGAATGATGGGTATATGTGAAGTTATGATAACAGTGCCAGACTCATATCCACTAATAAATCTTAGCTTTACATGAAACGGACATCCATTCAGACATGGACAGTTATTGCTGGGTATGCATGGAAATATATTTCACAAAGAAGATGAGGTACACAAACAAAGCAACAGCAGAAATTTTAAAAAACCTTTCTCAAGTAATATTTTATTGTTCGCTAAAACTGTGAAATCTTACTAACTTGTCCTGATCCCAGAGTGAAAATTTGAGAGCAACTCAAGGTTACTGTTACACAGTTCAGGCAGAGACCTTAAAGAAACAGAATCTTGCTTGCAACAATTACACAAATTACATTTTGTCCATAATCCTAATTTGAATAAATATACTGAAATATGAGTAAAGACAAGATCAATTTTCAGCAAGAAAAATTGCTTTGCTTTGGGGCATTTGGAAAATTACCTAACTACCATGAGCATATTAGATCTGTTCTTTTAAATTTTTTCATCAGTTCCAACTACCGCAATAAAACTCTCATGTGCAATTTAACTGCAGCATTAATGAAGTTGATTGGTCTATAATATGCAGGGTCAGTTTTACTACTTTCTAAAACACCTGAATTAAGATATTTTTATCCCAATCACTAAAAGGAAATAACTACTTCAATGTATGTTCCCTAAGGAAAAAAAATGGAGAAAGTTATCCTAATTTAATTCCTGATAAGATCTTTAAAGCTTGAAAGTCACAAAATGTAATCGAAATCTACTTTTTAATTTAATTTCCCAAAAGTCACTGTAAAACCTATGCAAATTGCCTTCACTGTGAGAGTGACTTTTCCAACGCAGCAGCTATGCAGGGGGAATTTAATATCCTTTGTGGGGACACTAAGCAGTTTCCTGGGTGTTAAAATGTGTGACCTTCAGTAAATTTCTACGACCAGTGTACAAAGGACACTTGCTGGTATCAGAGAAGCCCGGATTTCATTTTGTAGCTCTGTAAAGAATGTGCTATGGAAACACTCTGTTTAGTGATGAGTAAAAAAATCCTGAGGATGTGAAATCCCTTCTAACTCAAAGCAAATTCCTCAGTGAATAACAATGGCGGTAGCAGTAGAAGGTTCTCTCCTGATTGGGAGTAACAAGGTAGACAGATGCCAAGGAGCGTTAGCGATTTCTGAGTAACCTTAGTGAATGTGTGACACGTGTCACTCTGATAAAGAACAACATGTGTCATCCCAAGACTCCATCCGGGTATAGTCTTTTTCATAATGCTATGTGCAACAAATCTTTCCTTTCACATAAAATCTCACTTTTAATCCACATTTCTGTAAGGTGGCTGCTAATTGTGCTATGGCAACTTGACTGAAAGATGCATCGCCCTGTGGATTTGTAAATTCTGGGTGTGTCTGTGGATGACTGCAGGCAGCTGCAAATAGAGGAGGGAAAATGCACCCTGGGTGTGGGTAATGCCAGCCAATAGGTTTGTAATCTGAGTGGAATAAAAAGGGAAAAAAGGAAGCTCTTCACTATTGCCTTTGGTCTTTGCTCTCTAGTTGCTTTAGCTTTGCAGTGAAACTCGTGGGTTTTTGGACACAGACTCACACCAGTGACTCTGTGATGAGCTTCCAGGCTTTTGACAGATACCACTGACTGTTCCTGGGTCCTCCTGTTCCCAGAGCCCAGACAGCCACTGTGGACTCTTCCACATCAGGTCTGGCTGATGACCACTGGGTATTTCTGCTTTTGATTCTGGAAGATTACCTAGCAAATTTCCTGTACAATCAACCATGTACTTTATGTTGAATCTGTTCCTCTAGGAAACCCTAACAAATACCCAGAGTTGACAATGGCATCATTATAATAGTTGCATTCCTCTAACAGTTTCCAATCCTCAAAAGCCACACAAATACATTTGAACATATGTCCTGGCCTCTGAGTTTCAGTGAACATGGATTCCAGGATGCTTGCTAACATGATAAGGATCCTTAACTGGTAGATATCATCCCTGGAGTTTAAAGTTTGTTATTGCATTTTGCCCCTAGGTTTGCCTTCCCAGAATGACCTTGGTAAGTGACATTGGCCCCTCAGCTTTTGGAAACTTTCTGGGTCAGAGGATTCCAGACATTTGGAGACTGGCAATTCTCAGAGCATCTCTTACCCTTCCAACAAAACAAATACATGTCAGTGGTAAGCACTGAAAATCACTTTAAATAACTCCCTGACTTTTATGTGGTAGAGGATGACTCATTGAAACAAAAACAATGTCCAAGCATACAAAGGCACAACCTAGGAAAGATACAATAATAGGTGCCATGTTGCTGAGGAAAGTTTAAGATATCAGGTTTAGATTTTAATTCCCCTCCATTTTGTAGCTATTCCTGAAGACTTACGTGTATATGCACTCTGCCTTTTCTCTAATAAGCAACCTCTACCCATGGTACCAGTGTGATATGGAGTTAGTAGTTAACTAGCTCAGATATCAACTCAGAACTTTGGCAGGAAGTGGAGAGAGGTCAATGCTGGATGAGCAGTGGACGAGGGTGGGGCAGGGAGGACAGCCGGCCCCACACTGCTCTGGTGGCCCCTGTGTGCTACTGTCTGTGACCCCAGAGCTCACTTAGCTCCTGGTGAAGCAGTGTGGGGAGGTGGCTGTAATGAGAGGTGTGTAGTAGAGGAGTTTGTCCTCCCTGAGAAATGACTGTCATTGTCCTGGGAGGTGTGAGTTATGTGATCCTGGACTTATACAATGGCCAATACTAACAGGAAGAAATGCTCAGCATCTCTGGCCATTAAAGAAATTCAAATTACAACAACACTGAGGTTTCATCTCACCCCAGAAAGCATGACCTTCATCAAGAAATCAAACAGCAAATGCAAGCGGGGCTGTGGGGAAAAAGGAACACTTCAGAGCTGTAGATGGGATACAAAACTAGTACAACCTCTATGGAAAGCAGTATGGATAGGACAGTGATATATGCATGCCCATGTTTATGGAAGCACAGTTTATAACAGCTAAATCTTAGAAGGGACCTGTGTGCCCATCAGCAGATGAATAGATTTTAAAAAATGTGGTGTTTACACACAGTGAAGTACTCCTCAGCCATAAAGAAGGTTAACGAATCAGTTGTAGGAAAATGGATCCACCTTGGAACTATCATGCTAAGTGAAATAAACCAGACACACAAGCTTAAATATTGCATGGCTTCTCTTATATGAGAAACCCAAAGTATAAACAAAGAGCAAAAATAGAAGTTAGATAAAGGGAAGTGGGGAGATAGATCCCTTTCCTCAAGGGATCCAGAGATGGAGGGATGAGTGTTTAATAAAACTAAGTTGATCTCGAGGCCTAAAAACAGTGATTTCAGCCATCTGAGGAGTGCCACTGTGCTCTCTCATGCTTCATCCTTTGGCCAAAGGGTGAGGCAGCATGGGGGTCCTCGCTGGGTCCTGATTCCCTGACTTTAGGGTTCCTAGATTGAGGGACCAGGAGCCACGGAACTTGTGTTACCTGTAGAATGCCCAGGGTTACGGTGCGGACGATACTCCCCACTCACCGTCTGTGGCTGGAAGGCTCCCTCCTCGGTGGCACGTTTGGGAGTGAGGCAGTGGGCCGAGTGAGAAGTCTTCCTAAGGTCTCTGGGGTGTGCACTCGAAGGGGACTATGAGGCACCAGACCTTCCTTCTTCCTCTTTTTTGCTTCTGGCTGATGAAGTGTGCAAAATGCCCAGGTCCAGTTCCTTGTTATTGTCGTCCAGCACCAGAGACTGAAAGTCGTGGGACCACTTGATCACGGACTGCATCCTCCAAAGTCAGGAGCGGAGTGCATCGTTTCTAAGTTAATTTTTTGGTAATTTGTTATAGTGTTGGAACACTAACTGATACGCATCGTGTCAGATGTGGTGTCAGACAGCAGGATGCATAGCAAGAAGGCTCTGAGGTCGTGTGCTTCACTACCCCAAGTCAGCACCAAGCACCTCATACTCCTATCTTATGATTCATTCAGCTTTCTCGCTGGCACTTAGATGGCCACCAAGGCCAGCCGATAGTCTCCTCCTCAGCCTCCTAATCTCGGAATCCCAAGGTAGGGGCCACTGTCACAGTGACTATAGTGCCCTCCCACTCCCCAGTATAGGCTCTGGGCTGCATCCCGCAGTGGTTCTCAAGCCCACCATTCCCCCATTATCTATTGCGGACACATCCGATCCTCGGGGGACCTAAGAAACCCTCTCCCACGCTCGCCGTGAAACTGTGTACCCCTGGAGCTCGGGCAAACACCACACACCTTCCCTCTATGCCTGTCAGTCTTCAGGTAGTGGCTTCCGAGGGGCCTGGATCAAGGCAGCTTGACACCTGGATGAAGGGGAAATGAGGGAGGAGAATCAGCTTGTTTCTTCAGAGGAGCTCCGGTCTTCACCTTCAGCTTGGATGTCATCTCCCGGCTTGCAGTGCAGATTCCCCAGCTTCTGCCTCACATCCTTCAGCCTTCCAGCACAGACCCTTCAGCTCTCTGATACAGACTCTTCAGCCTTCAGTTGCAGACCCACTGGCCTCCTGACATGGACTTGCATGTACCCTGTGGTGAGCTCCAGACCTTGGATTGAAACCGTCAGTCTCCTGTGTGCAGATGACCCCTGCATGCTTCCTTACCTGACTCTGGCTGACCGTCATAAGCCAACCTTGTAATTTCTCATACATTTGCTCATCTTGTGTTACGTCTGTTTCTCTAGTAAACCCTGACTGTTACGAAGAGTGTGTGGAATATCTGCTGATCATGGAAAGAGGACCCTGACAGTCATTATTCTTTTTCCCAAATATTCTCTGCCTGTAATCCTCTAGGCATGTAGGACTGTTCGTCCCTTCTTTGAAGACAATGTGGCCACATGGCGAGTCCTATCCAGGAAGACACAAGTGGAAGCAACACGTCAGTGTGATTTACTTAACTTCTAAATTAGAAAATATCTGTTATGTTCTGAGCCTCAGTTCATTCAGAATGGAATTGACTATTCCTATACAGAATGTGATCAATCAGAAGTCCTGGAAACCTTTGGCATGAGGTTATGGTCACTTTTGGCCTGGATTTAGTTTTTTGAGTCTTTAAAAATCTGTATTTCATTTTTATTGGAAATTGATTAAAACTACTATGGTGTTATTATAAAGCTTTCCATGTATTGTTTTTTCTTACTAATTCCACTAGGAGTCCATTAGACCTGATTTTCCAATATCAAATTGCAACTTGAACTATGAATTCAAGATTCTATAACAAATTTTAATTCTAATGTCTCTCAATTACTTGTAAAAGTAAAAACCACCATAGTAAAAACTTCTATGCATCCACCTAGTATACAAATGTGAAAAATGTTTTGAAATATTACTTCTCTGAAATGGATCAAAAAGAATGAAACTGTCAAATTTAGAATATTTCCTGTTATAAAAATAAAAAGACACAGTGGTGGTATTTTTGCCCTGTTTTCTTGATCTTCCTGGCAGCAAGCACACTGACTCAAAGTGTATTAATCCTATCTGATGGTGTCTGATGGTGCTGAAGGCAAGAGAGAAAAACACGAATCTGTATGCTGTATAGGACGACTTTGCCGTGTCAGGAATCTTTTGGATTCCAAAGATTCATGAAATATTCAATTAGTTGTTTTAACTCTTTTTATGAAATCCAAAATTATTTTCTGAAGGGCTAATAGAAAAAAATAAAAATGACCTTTGTGTCTGTCTCTCTCCATCCTCTGTTGCTATTTCTTTTTCTTGGAGTCACAATTATGAAAGCTGTGTGCACTGAGCTCCATGAGCAGAACTCATAGCAGATAGTCTGGGCCTTTCCCCACCATTGATAAACACCACCGCTGAAATCAGTTGAGTTTGCTGGGATTTTCGTTTGTTTGTTTTCCTCTATGACTTTCTCTTTCACTTCTCCAGGTCTCTTTTCTCCTCCTCCTTAATATAATTTAATGTTCAGTGGGATTTTGCCATTGGACCCATTTCCTCCTCGAATTATAGTACCCACCCAGTCCACCATATTCCCTCCTATGATTTTAGTTCATAGCACAAGTTATACTTTCTTTCTCTTTGTATTGTTGATGCCCTGACTTCTGGGGCTTTGTTGAGCTGGGAGGAGTTGTTCATTTCCTGGTTAGCTCCTTCTTAGACTGGGAACAACTTTCTGGAGCACATAAGGTGGGAATGCCCCCCGACTCACCTCGAGGGATGTCGGCACCCTCCTTGCACTGGGCTTTCTACTTCAACAAGGCTGTGCACGGAGTCACTCAGGGCCACGCCTGCACCCAAGGAGCTGAGATGACATAAATTTCCAATCCCAGACCTGCCCATTGGCCATCCGTGCCTTGTGTTTTCTTCTCAGGATAAACCTCAGTGATCTCCACACACAGTTCTTCCCTCCCTGCCTGGTGCTCCTGCTTGGTGGCCTTGTGTGGCTTGCCATCTCTTTCTCAGGGACTGTGAGTGTATGACAGAATCCTTTCCTTTACCAGTCTTTTCTAAGTCTGTCATACGCTACCTGATTAAAACCAATCCCACACATCATAAAATTCCTAACACCAGATGAAATTGGAATCTGTCTTGGAGCTTAATACAGGCATTTGTGACTGCTCAAAAAGTTCTGGGGCCCCTGGAAAATATAATGACAAATAGCAAGAATTTTCATTCCAGACACTTAGACATTCCCACCATGGCATCTTCTGTCTTCTGAAGATGCAGCAGTGTTCCCAGTTGTCCAAGCCAATTCACTTCCTAGTGCTTTGACCCTCACACATTTGCACAGGACCAGTGGAGATGCTGCACATAAAGTGCGTTTCAAATCTCTTTTTATTCTTCCTAACAGCCAATAATCCTGGAATTCAGGACACCATCACTTCTTTGAGTCACAAAACTGTTTCCAAATGTGTTGTCTCTGCTCCTCCCTTCAATTCTGTTCTGCATATCATCAGCCAAAATCGTGTTTTCAAAACACACTTTGAAACAACTGAGCTAATGTTTTCAAACATTCTTCGGTTCCTGATTGCTCGTGTAGGCAGTTTCTTATCTTCAGGAGGTATTCTCTTCACACAGTGTTCCTACATTCCAGCTCTTCTCTACTTCAGGAACACACTTATGACGACGTAAGTCTTTTTTCATTTTTCTCTCTTTTGTGTTTCCATTATTTTATTAAATACCTCTCCTAATTCTCTTTTTATCAAATCTCACTTATGAAAATGTTCTTCTTCAATCAGAACAAGCTAATCAAAATAAATTATTGGTATAAGTTCTTAGTAACTTGTACTACCTACATTTTGAAACTTTATCTGAAAGTTATTATCTTTACAACTTTTCCAATAGCTATGATTTCCAGAATGTAAAAATTGTACCTAAAATAAGCTTGTAGCTACTGGTGTTCCAAAATACTATATTAAAAATTCAAAAATAAAATGAAACATATTTATCTTGATTAAAAGATACACATTAAGTATATGCAGGAGCATTATTAGGTTTTAAAAATATAATTAGCTGACATAATAAATGAGTTTCACTGTTATTTTTTTAATATGTTATCTCTTGAAATTAACAATAAAGAAGAAAGAAAAATGGTGAAGAGGATTCAGTCCTGAAAAGAAGCATGACTCTACAAAATGCAGAATCACTGTGTATTGTAATCCCAGCACTTTGTACAGCGAAACACTGGCCAAGAGATTTGCAGCAAGCACAGCTGTTGAAAGATTCTTCTGCTAGCCGTTACTATGGAAATAAAAGTAAAAGTGAAATACAGTGTTAAAGGGGAAAAATCAGCAGGAATTTCTCTTAGCTTAATTTTGTGGCAGACTTTAGCTAAAAATGCACCATAAGAAGTCTGTCTGTCTTACGGTGGTATTATTGAAAATTCTCTAAGGACTCCTGTTTAGCATCATGACACTTTTAATATTCAATTTCTATGTGAATATCAAAGCAGTTGAAACCTATATTTAGCATGAATGCATCTATGACTTAAAAATATGTAGATCTGGCTGAGTATCAATCCAATAGTTACCTTTATATGGTTAAGCATATATAGAGGAATTTAAATCAGTGATTTAAAAGTCATTAGTACAGTCATACAAATTTTAACTCATTTAATCAAATTGAATAGTTGCTTTATTCCTAACCCATGCAAATCATAACTCCACAAAAGCCACAATATCTGTCATGTACCTTGAATATATTTTATTTCTGATAATTAGATGCCAGCATGGAATACTGCAGTGAAATATTTGAAAAAGGAGCCTTATAGAGATCATTTTTAAAAGAGATAAAATGTGAAGAATAAGAAATTGCAAATTTTCTCATAAGGTAATAAGAGCATACATATGCTAGTGTTTTCAAAAAATTACGATTTTACTTAAATGATTAACAAATTTTATCAATTCTTTTATTTCAATTTGAGTAAATATAATCTAAGTGTATTCCTACTAGAAGTCACTAAACACTTCTAAATTCTGTTAAATCATATTATTGATTTGATGCAAATAATGGAAAAGTTGTAGCCAAATTTGGCATGATTCTGACTTGGTTTGACTTAAATTGTGTGCATGGCTGAGTCTGGATTACTTCATAGCATAACTTCAATGTTCTTCTCTATTTATATTGAGTAGCATTAGCTTTCAGTGTCTGGCAGCTCCAACTCGATCTCCAATATCCCTTAAATACAATTCCACCCAAATTAAAAAGATCAAAAGTATTTGAGTATTTTTAAAAACCCAGCATAACACCATAAATTAACATTGTAACTTAGCCTACTTCCAGAATTGAAAGTCAGCCTATCTCCTAAGAACTTGTCCAAAAGTGAGAAAAGGGATCAGGAGTGGAATGTCCTTACGTCTTGCCCACTGGGGAGAGGGTGCCAGCATCTGTTCTCTGGACATCAACCTGACCCTGGGAAAGCGTGGGCTGTCTCACTGAGGAAACCCGAATGTCGGAAATTTGGCATCGTGAGTGTGAGTGAAGAATTTCATGTCAACAAAAATCTATAGAGGAGACAGGGAAAGGAGATCAGTAACAGAAGTGCATTTTCAGATTTACTAGTTGGTATCAATGTTTGAAAATGTTAGAAAACCAAAAGGGCACTATGTGAAAGGAGGTTTCACAGTGAAAGTAAAATATGTATTTAAAAAAACACCTACTTCCTAGCACTGGATATGTAGGAAGAATTCTGAAAAGAAGCACTGAGTGAAGAGCAGGACCCAGCAAGAAGAAACAAACGTGGATGATGATTAAACACTAAGTATAAAGCCACATGCACTGGAGCTCAATAAAGGGAAACAAAATAATAACAAAGATGTAAAGATAAAATAATCTGGATTTACAAGTGGATTTCAGACTTCTTCTTTGAGAGTCATGGAGCGAGCAAAGCTCTGGACATAACTCAGAAAAATGTGAAGCAAATACACCAGGTGCCCTCACATCCACAACAGTGTGCCATACAAGACCGAGGTTTTATGAAAATACATCTAAAAGGCAATTCTGAAACGAAATGAGACAAAAAGACAAATCAATGATTGTGTCACTGCAAAGAACTTCAAGGAAATAGAAAATGCAGTAGTAAGCTTAAAATTCTTATTGGAAATTGAAAAAAATAGGTTGGCGAGCATAGAAAACTATCAACAATGTCAAAAGTAATCTCTAGGGTTTTCTCCCAAAATACAGATGGAAAAGCCAAAGCGAAAGTTGAAAAAACCCTTCCTGAAGTTGACAGTGGTGAACTTTGCCTGAGTCTGCTCCTGAACACGAAAATGAATGAGAAATCCTGCTCTCCTTCCGTGCTAGCTCCTGGTGACACCCCCTTTTCTTCCATGACTTCAGGAAAACCACCTCGTTCTTCTAGGATGAGCCACACACATCCTGGAGACCCCCACACTTTGCCTATATGGGATTAGTCAAAGGGTCCTGCCACACTGGACAAACACCTTCTAAACCTAGTTGATCGGATGTTAATCAGGACTCACCCCTTCCATCGGTCTTGAGCTTTAACCCACTCTTGACCTTCAGTGGTAACTGAAAGTAGAAGACTCTTTGAGTATCCCTCCCACGAGGTAGCTCACCTCAGGGTGAAGTTTCCTTTTAATTTACCCAACGCATCACTTGCTCAGCATCACCAACAGGCTTCTCTACCCAGTTCTTTCCAAACCGCTTACCCCTCACAGTGAAGACTCTTTCTACTTGATCTTTGATACAGAGACTGCACAGCTGGCATGTTCTCACTATGACAGCACTATTCTCACTATTTCCCTCCCGCCTATTGCAATCTTAGTTCTGGACGGTCTTTCCTTATGAAAGTCTAGTTGACTTTTTCTCGTCAATAAGGGAGATTCAGCCTAAGAATTTTTGGTGCTCCAAAGCAAAAGATTAAATCAGGCAATGTGGTATAAAAGCAAAACAGAACCACTTTTTGAGTTTAAAGTTACCTTCTCCCTATAGATAAAATGTATACCAAGCAGGGAAAATAAACATCATAAAAGGACTAGAAGAAAAACAGTCAAACATCACATAAATAGGGCTCAGGTTTCATGTTCATCTTCTCTCTTACTACACATCCTCTCTGGGGTTCATTCATTCTAGTGGTCTTAAATGTAATGCAATTACAGATTGCTCACAAATGCATGTTCTAGTCTCAGGTAATTTCCTGGGCTCTAGAATCACACATTCAAATAGTTGCTCAGTTTTTGTACTTACCCTCTAAGAAGCACTCCACAATTTAACAAGCACAAAGCAAAGCTACTGAGTTCCAAAACTTTCCTTCTCTGGCAGGGTTTCCTCTGCCTCCTTGTTGAGCCACCCGAATTCCATAAGGGCTCTTTAATTTTATTTTTATCTTATACCACAAATTAACTCATTAGCAGTTCCTGTCATATCTGTTGACTTCTCTTACCTCTGCCTCTATGATGTAAGTGCCCATTGTCACTGCTGCATGGATTCTGAGACACATGAAAGACAGGAATCAGATATGGGGTGACTCTTCAGCCTGCTAGCAACTGTCTCCACTGTCCACACTTTCTTTAGGGTTTCTATGAGAGAGGCTGCCTGTTCATGCTTCCAAGGGGTCACCAGTCAGCTGAGTTGACAAAGTGAAGTTCTTTGGCATTACCACATCCCCCAGTTCACTTATCTCCTTTTACTGACCAGTAGACCTTGCTGTCACCCACTCTTCCAGTGTTACCAGCTCCTTTCCTGTGTGTGAGGGTTAAGCTTAATTGTCAGCTGGATTGGCCCCTGGGGATCAGTGAAGCCCACTTTTGAGTGTGTCTCCATGGGTCAGGAAGGTGTGGCCTTTGGCTCTATATCCTGTGCATCACACCTTCCCCTCTGGCACTGTTTCTCTGCTCTGTTTTCAGGCTGCCATGAGCCAAGCAGCTTTGTTGCTCCATACCTGTCTGCCATGATGGTCCAGTCCTGAAGCCAGGTGACCACAAGAGTAACACAAACCTTTCTGCTTCAAATTATGTATGTCAGGTATTTGGCCCCAGGCACAAGAAAACCTGTCTAATTCTGTATCGGCTCCAAATCTCTACATGCAACAACAACAAGGAGTAGGCAGCCGTATGCTTTGAGAAGGAAGCTTATGACAACTTAGGCTGCAGCAGAAGGGGGAAGAGTGCATGAACCCAGCCTGCTCCAGAAGGTCCCGAGTCAGGTTGCTGTGTTGCTGTGGCCATGGGTCCTGGAGTGCCATGGCAAACTAAACATGGAGGCTGCAGAGGGAGGAGACGCCTATGCCTGGTTCAAACTGAAGCTCTCTCCCTGGAAGGAAGCATTCCTGAACCACCATGGGCTGCCTAGACTTGTGAGCTCGAGTAGGTTGCTACTGAGCAGCTAGCTCTCCTGCTGGAAGCTCTCACCTCCTGGTCCTATAGCACCTTCAGAGCCAAGACTTGCAGATTGTGCCAGTGTTTGGGGCAGCTGCTGAGAAGGTAATGGTCCTGACCCCTGCCTCACAGACATCTTGCCTCCTTCTGGACTCCTTCCTGGACTCTGGCTCCTTCCCCAGTCCTTCTTCCATTCTTTTCTCCACACAGCAGGGAATGAATGAATGACCTCCGAAACTGCACATGGGATCGTTGCTCCTTCCGGAAGAATTTTCAGAGGCTTTCTGCACTTGACAAGACCCTCAGCCATTGGGAGAGATCGACACAACCCTGCTGCAAATCCTCAGCTTTCCCTCATCCTACAGGATTCCTCATGACCCTGGAGTCTACATCATTCTTGGTGCCTAGTTGTGTGTCCTTGCTATGCTACTGCTCCTGAATTCCATACATGAAACAATGGTCAATTTGGAAATGTGTAATGAATCTTTATTGTGATGTCATATTTCTCATATCTAATGGTAAAACAACAGCATGTAAGTTGAACACTCTACTCTTTGAGGTCTTTTTATTTTTGCTTATTTGCCATGAAGATTGAACCTGGTGTCTTGTGCATGCTATGCACACACTCTACCACTAAGCTTTGCCTCTATCATAAATTTTAAGAATTTTTAATATATGGATGACATTGATGGAATGTTACATGTTTTTCTAAAATAAAAATATACTGTACTGAAAAAAATCGATGAGTTCTCATAGAAGAGTTGCAACTGTCTACCCATAAAGTAGTAACAAAGTAAATAACAAATCCAGAAAATATACCAGAATAATCAGAAAAAAAGCAATATCAAGCAGTTTAGTTTCTTTTTTATAAAATGCACAAACTATTTTTAACATCTATAAACAACAAATATAAAATTCATGTTTATAGAGAAAATATGATAGGTTGCTTTCTGGTAGAAGAGTGAAAACCACATGGTAATACAATTTATAAATGTACAATTGATAATTGTTAAATAAAAAAAGTAAAATAATACCCCTCCATGGCCTACCTGGTAAGGTTGAAAACCACACTGTTGGCAGTGTCTGTGGCAGGACACGCACCACTTACAATAGTACAGATACTGCGCAGTGTGTGAGACTCTCAACCCTAAAAGTTGGAAGTCACAAACTAAAATTTCTGACAAGAAGACTAGAAAACAAATCTCCAAGTCACAGGATTCTGTTGAGGCCTATTGAGATATCTTTTATGTACAATTAAATTGTAGCATTGAAACTAACTTCTAAGGTAAGAAATAAGTAGTTACTTCATTATGAATTAAGTTTAATTTAGGCAATTGTGGAAATACATTAAATCTTTAAGGCACAATGATGTCATTGCAATTAATACAAAATCTTCTGTAATAGTCTCCTGTAATAGTCATTGTTTCCTGTAATAAAAAAAATTTTTATATGCCTTAAACACTAAATTGGCCCAAAGAAATTTTTGTGGCACAAAATAATGACATCTTGCACTAAGAGATAGGATCCTCTTTTTCCTCTAAGTAGTCTGTTAATACAGATTTTATTTATAATAAGAAATTAGAAAGTATGTGTTTTAGAAATGCTTGACTATAAAAATGTGAAACAATAGTATTTCTTATTATGCATAAAGTAACAACTCACTTTTGTGTTCAAAAATACTTTCCCCAAACGTGTTATCAAATTCACTTTGTGACAACAGTAAACTACAAAAGCGAATATTTAATAAGGATCATGGCCATTATCTCAACTATGTTAGAGACTTTTGCAATATAATTAATTGCAGAATGAATTCTTTTCTTTGAAGTAAGCTGGTTGTCAATGAAAGAGAAAAGAAAATACAACAAATAAAAATGGCACCATGCATAGACTGGCTCAGGTCATTTTCCTGCATTGAGCTGCACGCTCTAGAAGGCCAGGCAAGGACAGTGACCCTGTGAGGGCCCCGGTGTCCTGAAAAGTGCAGCCCGAGGTCTGTTCTGGACTCCATGCTGCAGCCCTGGGAAGCGACACCCACATTGTGGTCTGATAACCGGAAACAATACAAGTACATGACATTAGGTTTGCATAGCAGTGATGGGTCTGATTTGAGCAATTTTCAAAAGATTGATAATTTCTTTACATTCTTCTGGGCAACACCTATCATTGGACCGAGCTAAATAATGTGAATGGTGCGATTTTTACCAAAAGCAGAGTAATGTCACTGACGGATTTGAATCAAGATTGTTTGAACTCACTCTCTGTGAGTTGATATCCTGTCACCCGGAGAGGTCCCCTGGACATGAGGGGGGACGAGGTGTTGATCGCTCTTCTAGGACAGAGGTTTAGTTGTGCAAATCCACTGCTTTCTGTCTCAAGAAATTGCACTTGGGTCTCATGATGAAGTAAGAGAGGAAACACAAATCAGCCCACTGCAACCAGCACTCACGTCCGGATGCATCCCTCTCCTGCTCCTTGGTCCCGCTGTGTCCTGCAGCGCTGCCTCCCACAGTCAGCACCCACCCCTTGCATCGTTCTCCTTGCAGCAAGGCGGTCAGTGTACTTTACACCAAAGAGCTGGATGTGGGAAGAAAGGACATTGCGCCCGCGAGTATTGAAGCAACAGGACCACACGCAGCTCCCCTCTGGCCTGGCCAGTGATCCTGAAATACCCAATATGTAAGCTGGGCTTGTAACTGAATTTGCATTACTTCTTCTAAGAGGAGGCAGTCATCCCAACATAACGCAGGGAAATTCGGACACTTTAGCTGACCACACTCATCTTTATCATGTCTAGCCTGATGTTTCTGATAATCTGACAGCAAAATTTAAAGCTACATGTAAACGAGCTTCCTACAGATTTTTTTTAACAAAAATATTCAGTAGTTTTCTCAGGAAACCATTTCATGTTCAATGTATCAAGAATGGAATCAAGGAGAAGTGAAAGGAAACCACAACCCCATTCTAAGAGCTCATGCTCAGAATTGTACCTTCAGGATCTTGGCCTTCCAAAGATCCCAAAATTCCTGATGTCTAGGACACTAACCCCTCTCTTGTCTTTTTGGCTGCTTATCTATTGTTTTTAAAATAAGCTTACAACTTAGTGCTTTTTTGGGACAGTAAAGAAATGAAAGCCATTTCATATATTTTATCTATCAAAAAAATCAATGAAATAATGCATAGAAAACTTTGTTATCCTGACACTTTCTCAAATTATTTCAAGGGCCACCTGAAAGGTATTTTAAGTCCAAGTCATTGAATCAGTTTCTGTTTTCATGCACCTCATTTTCTCCAAACATATAATATTGATAGATTTACTAAAATGAAAAAAACAAAGAAAAATAGAGTTGTGTTCATCTATAAGGAAATGCTCCAAGGTTCATAAACAGGAGATAGAATAACAGAATAATGAAGAACCCACAACTGGGACAATCTAGAGCCAGAAGCAGAACCTCTGTGCAGAGCTCAGAGCTTGCAGGAGTGGGTCACAAAGGGTCCTTGTCACTTGGGTGGGAGAAGCTGAAGGTCTTTCTTCATGAGCATCTCTGGACCCAGAAAAGCAGGACAAAGACTCAGTATTGCAGCTGAAATGCCAACCTGATACTCAGAGGAGAAATAGACCACCTGTAAAAGAGCAGCTTCTCGAAGATGGGAGTTGTCTCTTGTTTCTTAATTGTCTGCACCGGTTGAAGATCTTAGTGGCTGACACCACTCTGGGTCTCCACTGGCTGGCCAGTTTGGCCATTGTTAGTGTGAAGCTTTCAGGTCTGGGTCCAAGGTGGCAATTGGCATTCATTTCTCAGCCAAGAGGAGAATGTCAAAAAACCAAAAATATTGAGTGAGGCTCTTTAAATGACCAGAATGCATGCTGGGGGCTGAGGCAGGAGCATCTGATGTTCTAGACCTGCTAGGGTAACTTAGCAATTTATAAGATAATGTCTCAAAAAAGGAGTGTTGGCCTGGGGCTATAGCTCAGGGCAAAGTCCCTGGACTCAATCCCTAGTACCACATACACACACACACACACACACACACACACACACTCACACAAAACAGGATGTTACAACTCACATTTGTTTTTCCTCACTAATTTCATGAGTGAGTGATGGGTCATTTTCATGTAAGTCTCAATACTTGGACATTTGTTTGCTTCTCTCAGGAGATGCCAATGATAATTCATTTAATTCTATAAAAGAAGATTATAATAATTCATATCAGTGAGTTACTGTCTAGCTTCAGTTGCTACATGATCTTAAAACTGGATATGTTGGAGATAAAATACTTTTCACTATTTCGTAACTTCAGAGCAAATCATTCCCATATACCCAAATTCTGGAGCAAAATTACTCATGCATATCCAGATGCAAAGTATTCTTGTACGTGCAAAATGATTGCCTGTTTAACCACGAAGCTTGACCATCAACTTTCAAGTTTAGAATATGAG
>RJWT010010384.1:0-24254 GCA_004365215.1 Cuniculus paca
TGAAAAGTAAAACATCCAGGTACATGTTTCTAAAATATTCTGCATACAATTTCAGTGGTTTACAAATTCTCTAAACCTCACTCATAATTCCCATTTTAGAACCTAATGGTTGAGACCCTCACTGATAATCAACTCTTTAGATTGACCCATTGAATATTTAATAAGATGTCCTTTAGGTACTTCTTAACTTAGGACAAATTTTAACTTCTTGGCAAAATATAACGCCTAAGAATAGTTGAGGAAATCCAACACGTTTGTCTAACTATGATAAAATATTCAGTGAAAAAGGCAACATACGTTTTCCCTCTAGGGTCTCACCATTTAAGTGGTCATCATCTGTAGTCACAAAAGCAAAAGTATATAAAAAAGGAACAACTCAGCTCTCAATTTCTCGATAAAAACTTTATTTTGCAAAAAACTTTTCATATAAACAGCTTAATTAAAAATAGTCTAAATAACTAAATTTTCATTGCACAGTTTTAATACACTATGTAGACAATGTGTAACTATTATAGGACACAGAGGTATCATAGCTGTGATTCAGTGAAAAACAGTAAAATCAGTATTAGCATAGTGCCATAGAAACACCTCTGTATTAAATCTCTAATAGACTTCCTTATGCACTGAAGTATCGGAATTATGTGATACAACTTGCACAAACAAAGCAACAAAGCTTAGGAACACAAGTTCTATCTTTTTGACTCTTTATCTCCCCTCCTTTTTTTTTTTAATTGACCTAGTTATTTCTTCGAATTATGTAAAACCATATCAGCCAACCATTCCTCTGGCAAAAATGCAAGCAAATGGCTTCCACTTTGAGTAGCAAGAGTGATATAGAGCAACAAGGATCAGAACAAAGAAAAGTGACCTGGTATGGGACAAACATGGAGAATACAAGATTAAATTGATTGTCACCTTGAGCTGAAAGTCCAGTTAAGCCACAGTTATGGCTAGATCTGGGGACTTGAACAAAGACATAAGACTTGTTCTCTTCATCTCTTCTCCCTGCTGTTTTCTTTGTTGGATTACTGACCATCTTCTACAGTGGTCTTCAAAAAGTCAAATTTACTTCTTTTTGATTCCATCATCTTAGTCTTCACTGAACCACATCCCTTTTTGAGCAAGAGAAATTGAGGAATTACATCAATTTCTTTGAGCAAGATTATGGAAGAACTCATAGACTATTTTCTCAGTCCTGAACCATCACTGTAAAAAAATCAATGTGGAAAAAGAAATGGAACTGGCACAGGTCTTGTTACCAACTCTCAAATGTTGATGGGGGTGACACATCCCACAAGGACAGGGATTTAAGTAGGGAAGCATCTCATTTGGAGACTATATTTTTTCCCACCACGAGAAGAGGGATGGATCCCAGCAAGGCAAAAGAACAAGTACCCATAAATAAACACACACACGGAAACAAACAGTCACATTTACAATAAGCAGAGAATTTGTGTCAGCACTAGAACAAATTAGGAGGCTATTTGTCTGAGTTCTAGCTGTCTTCGACCACCATTTCCAGTTTTGTGACTGCAGTTAGGTCTCTTAACAGCTTCAGAATATGGTGTTTGCGTGCCTAAAGGAGCCCTTTCATTTAAGAAATTACTTTGCCCAGAAAATTGAAAAGTGCTTTCAATAAGTCACACCATCTGCTGCTCTCATATTAAGTTAAAATTGGCCAAAATTGAATCTTCATTTATGTGACTTGTAGCTTTCACCTTCACATTTTTTAGCAGTGTTGTTTGAAACTATCCCTTAGAAATAGTCTTTAAATTGATGAGATTGGATTTTTGTGTGTTTTCACAAAGCTGAAGTACTTTTCCCATTACGTATTTATTTTTATTAAAAAAAAACTGAGACATAAATAGAGATCATACATAAAGCAGTATGTTTTTAACACTGATGCTATGACTGGCCAAGAGACAATGGATCAGACCAAAAAGCCACCACGTGGGGACACAAGTCTTATTCTAATGCCACAGTTTGGGACCCGTAATGCTGAGAACAATTTTCTACTGTTTTACAGGATGTTAGCCAGAACCTTTTTTCTTTGTAGCAGTTGGTCAAATAAATAAAATATATGGTTGGTGAATCTACCATCTCTGAGCTTTGGTCATGTGGGGAAATAAATCTTTCATTGCATACCCTACTCTTTGAAGAACTGAAAGAAGATAAAAACAAAATAAAACTTTTGGCTATGGAAGTCAGAAATAGCAATAGCTGCAATTACTGGGAATTGAACCCATGCCAGGGGTTAGCAGCAGGTGCTTCTTACCTGACATTCCCAATACCTTTGTATTATTTGGTTTTATTTTTGTTTTCTGTATCAGGAATCAAACTCAGGACCTTGTGCTTGCCAGGCAGGTGCTTGTGTCACTGATCTGTATCCCAGACCAACCCCAATATCTTTGTATATCTGTGCTAACTTTACCCCATTTCTCATGTTTTGTATTTTTCATTTTATCACTGGAAACTCTTACTGTCCATAAATTCAGCCAGGAAATAAATGATATTCCTTGATTTTAAGGAGATGGGATAGCTCTTTGAATGTGGTACATATTTTGCTCTGCTTTTCGCTTCTTGTGCACTGGATTTCACTGATAAAGTGCATGCACATGCGCACGCACATACATACACTTTTCCCTGGATTTCTCTAAATCACTCAACTGACTTTTGCTTAAGTGGCTCCGAGTTCCACAGAGGTAATTAGAGGGAAAGAATTGTTATCTTTTTTATAGAGGAAAAAAAAGCTAGGATTATAAAGTTTAATTGTTGTGTCAACCTACTCAGTTTGTTAGTGATAGGATAACCATCACCAAGCAAAATTCTCTAAGCAATTCCTGGGAATGTGTGCAAGACTAAATAGCTATGCACTACTGTACCTATACATATTTTTTTCCTCGAAATAGTTTTAGAATGTGTGTAGGTCTATTGGATCTTGACCTCAGCAGTTTGGAGCATCAACATATATGTGTTTGACTGAGTAACACACAACATGAGGAATGTGACACATTACTGAGGAATTTTAGTGGTTTTGACTGCTGTAGAAATTAAGAACAATTTCCATGAAAACTCAGTAGACTCATGGATAAACACATGCACATATGACTACAAAACTTGCATCCAAAAGAATTTGGTATTTGTTCATCTGATGTGTATTGAAATGTTTTCTTCCTTTCCATTTTTTAAATCGTGGTTATAGTCCACTGAAAATGATACCATGACTTTCTAAATTGTGAAGAAATGCTAGTGTAGTGGAATGTCAAGGAGATGTAGTTTTGATCTTTCTTCATTTTCCCATTTGCTGATTATGATTTTGAATACTCAATATGAATGAGTTTTCTGTTGTATGATGCCCAAACATTTCTTTAATGTGTCGGCAAATATTAAATGAGATAACTGTGAAAGTAGCCTGCATTCCTTAACCTTTATTGTAAAATTTGTTCTTTTTACCTAACTTTCCTCTTTTGTGTAACTTTGTTTTCCTGTAGGAAAGAGAAGAGGGAGTATTTATGCTTCATACATCATTTTCTTTCTGTTTTAATATTATATATGAGAAGTAGTTGCTCCCTTCATTCAGAACAATTTCTGAATACCATGACTTATGGTCTGGGACACATATGGATGAAAATAATAACTGACAACCTTGAGCACTTTAATACATGTCAAATGCTATACGTAGAATTTCTGTGAATCCTGACAACACCCATTGGCAATAAGTAGGATCGCTGTTCACATTTTACAAACAGAAAGGTCATGGGATACTTGGCACGAGGTTGTGGATCCAAAACCTAACCAGAGTAGTCTGACTCCATGCCTTATATACACTTAGATTATTTTCCTTTCCTTTTCACGTACACATTTGCATAAAGAGGCAGCGTATCACAGTATCCAGGACTCACACGCTGCAGCCGTGCTTCTCCCATTTGCCTGTTGGCTCTGTCACTTATTGCTGTAAAACAATACACAAGTGGCTGAAACTGTTTTCTCGCCTATGGGAATTTTTGTTATGTACACATTAATTGTTAGATCAGCTAAATAAGTTAATAGGTATGAAAAACTTGCAATAGTCCATGGCCCCAAATCTTTCTGTCTGTGTGTGTGTCTGTGTGTGTGCGTGCATGTGTGACTTAAAAGCTAAGAATTAGAGCAATCTTTTTATTTTGCTAATAAAACTATGTTAAATTAGATATGGCTAAATAATAAACTCTTTTTAATAGTAGGGATATCGGATTTCTTGAAGTAACCATTGTTTCCTTCAATTTGAATTCTTGAAGCAAGAATCACTATGAGCATACTTCTATCCTATGAAGACTGAAGCAGAAATCCTGTGTCTCTCTTTTCTGTGTTTTATACTGCCTGCTTGTAAAGTTCATCTTTATATCCTAAGAGTCTACAATGCTAAAACATAGTAGACACTCAATAAATTGTGCTCTCTCCAGTAGAATGAATCACATTGTCAAGTGCCAAACACAATTTAGGACTACAGAAATAGGTAAACAGACATTTATTATCTAGAGAATATAGTGTTTTGCTATAGAACTACATGGGACACATAAGAAGATACTTTTTTTTGTTTTCTAATACTTTTTTCTCAAAAAACCATTAAACAAATATAAACACAATTTGACCTAAAATAATTTAACTTTCTGTTCAAAAGATTAAGTAGGATCCAGACTACAAAGACCAGCATACTCAGTCTTAGATATGAAAGTGAGCACCAGAACAAATAGACAAATTAACTTGCATTCATAAAAATTTATGTTTTTATTTATTTAGCATATATTTGATTTTCATAGTAGAAGAAACAAGTGTTTTCTTTTCTAAATCTATTTATATAATTGATTCCCCAAACTTTAAAAATTAAAATTCCACAGGTACTTACTATGAAATAATTTAATCGAGAAGAGAAATAAACATGTATAGAATCAAAGAGGCTGGGGTGTTAAACTTGACCAGAAGAAAGTAATCAGCAACATCCAGATTGTGAAATAACACAGCACAGAAAAAAAAAATCAGAGGAAAAAAAGAAAAAAAATACCTCTGTTCTTCAACAAATAAATGCAAAGCTCTGATAGAGTGATATAGGGAGTTACGTGTAGATTAAAAGAGGCAGAAAAATTGTTTTTATTTTATCATGAACAGGCTTTTTTAGACTTTAGACAAATTATTGCACACATGAAACAACTGAGAATGCGGATATTCCTTGAATGTTTGCTAGTTTTAAGGAGTTGTTTAGCCAGGCATGGTGCGCCCTCCGTATACTCCAGATGCCTTGAAGGCTAAAGAAGATCCAAGTTTGAGGCCAACTTGGGCGACATAGTGAGAACTTGCTTCAAAATTAATATGTATATATATAGTATATACATATAGCTGAGATGTAGCTTAGTACCCCCTAGACCCAATCCTCACTTTAATCACAAATTATTTCTAATTATGTGAATGATAGAAGTGTTGTGGCTTGGTTCAAATAATTCATATTTTAAAGATAGACTGTAAAATATGGATAAAATAAATTTTATCTGAGATTTGCTTTTAGTACCTGGGAAGAGAAGGAAATGGATTTGAAGTTGTTGGAGCTGACTTGTTCTTCCATTAATATTTCCAGACACTAGATAATATGTCTGTGGGAAATAACACTGTTGTTTTGAATTTTGAGTATGTTTGAAATTATCCATCTTCATACAAGTTTGTAAACAGTGTAAGTTACTTTAGCACTACTCATTAAATTATGTAGAGTTAATGTATTAGAAAGTGAAGGAGCTTTAAGGAGCATCTATGCCATGGTGTAAAAATAGCTTACTCCTTGAAAAATTATTTAAATATAGTTTGGAATATAACATATATGTCATATAAAGATATGATATTATATACATATGTATATAACTACTTGTTTATTTATAAAGAAAAAAATGATAAAAGTTATAGAATTTTGGTTTTAAACCAGAAGGCAACACTTTAGAATCTAAAATAATGTAACATAGAGATATCAGTAGTGTTAGACTTGTAGAAAATACTATAATACATTTTGCATTGGTATTATACAAAAATATTATATAAAATCTAGAGCCGGGCGTGGTGGCTCACGCTTGTAATCCCAGCACTCGGGAGGCTGAGACAGGCGGATCGTTGTGAGTTCGGGACCAGCCTGGGCTACGAAGTGAGCTCAAGGCCAGCCTGAACGGCATAGTGAGACCCTGTCTCAAAAAACAGGGCTGGGGATCTAGCTCAGCGGTCTAAGCGCCTGCCCGGCAAGCGCAAGGTCGTGAGTTCAATCCCCGGTGCCGCAAAAATAAAATAAAATAAAATAAAATAAAATAAAATAAAATAAAATAAAATAAAATAAAATAAAATCTGCTGTGTGCTCAGCATCTATCTCAGCCCTACTGTCTTAAGGATGCTATAGCAAAATGTCATAACCTGGCTTACTAACAACAGACATTTATTTCTCAAACTTCTGGAAGCTAAGGAGTATTGCAAGCAGTTGCCAACAGACTTGATGTCTGGAGAAGACATTTTCTGCATAGGTGGTACGTTCTTGCTGAATCCTTACATGTGGAAGAGGCAACGTAGCTCTGTGGGTTGTGGGGCCTCTTTTATAAAGGCACTGCATTCATTCACAGGGGCTCCACCTTCGTGATCTAGTCACCTCACAATGAACACACCTTTCAGTACAATCATCTTAATGATTAGAATTCAACATATGAATCGGAGGTGACACAAACATTACGTTTAGGCCACAGAGGCATCATCCCGAGAACTGAAGAACAAGATTGGCCTTAATTTAATAAGATGAAGAGTCTTAAAATGCAGATAAATACATAAATAAATGATTGTATGACAACAGGTTACTGCAGCTGCATACTGAGTGCAGAAATATCATTCAATTCAGCTTGCGTGTCAATATATCAAAGAAAAGGTTGCTATATGTTTTTGTGATGGTCTGTATATACCATTTTTCTCTGGTGATTTAAATCATAAGATGGAGTTATTCTTAATAGATTTTCAGAAATAGAAACTTCAGAGTAAAATTTGCTTTTGACCAGTATTTATAGAGATCTGTTTTTAACCATGGAAAATAAAAAGCACAATCGAAGAGTTATAATTTATATGCTCAGTGTGTCTGATTTTTCATTTAATGTAATTCATACTCATTTAATTTGAAGGGTTCTGAAGGTGAGAAAATAGAAAAAATGTCTTATGCACTTAATAGTTTCATTTTAATTGCATGCTTAACACAAATGTCTTATACAGTATAGTATATCATTTCTAATGCATCTTGTTTTGTGTGCCCTCTAAATAATAGAATTGCATTAGATCTTATCATTTATTATTTTTCTTGATCATTGTATAAGCAATATCAATTGTTAAAATTTAATTTTTCTGAACACTTAAACCTAAATGTATGTTTTACTCTATTCCTGTGAAGATTTGAGAATGTTTTAAAAGAGTTTATCTCACTTGGTGTACATTAATGGAATTCAAGTCATTAGTTTATCTTAATAGTTTTCAAGGTTGGATGGAAAAAAGAATCAATAATTTCATAGATTTCTTTGAAAAACAGAAAGTATGTTATTAAGGCAAACATGCTTCAAGCCAATATTCTTTGGAAAAAGGTAGTATTTCTAAAGGTATTTTTAAATGGGGAGAAAATTACCAAAGGCCACATATTCATTAATGTAAAGCTCCTAAATAATTTCATGTTACTACCAATTAGTTGATTCTCGAAGGTTTTTATTTTTGTTTTGTTTTTCTTCCAAGGTTTTCAGTTGTCTTTCCTTTTTCTATTATGATTTAACATTGTACTTTCCAGGGTGTCCAGAATATTAATGACTCCAGAAAACATGGCTAGTGGGTGGGGATGTGGTCTTCTTGTGTTTACAGAACCTGTCAGACTTTCACCTAATTTAGTGTGTGGAGAGTGCTGTCCAGGAAATGTTAATAACTGACATGTATTTCACATACACTATGTAGGAAAAAGCGACACAGTCTGTCGAAAAGTATAAATGTTAAGTATATTAATGTTTTTTTCATACAGTTTTACACTGAATATCTTAGTAGTTAAAATGTGGATGAAGATTGATAGAAAATATTCATTATTTGTAAAGTAGACTATGCAGAGAGACTCTAAGCTGGATACTGATGTAATACATACATGAAAGGGGCAGAATGATTCTATATATAGTTATTCCTAAGTTAATTAGAACTACTAAAATTTATTACAATATTTCATTGTGAAGTGGAAATTGAATCAAATAGCACTCTCAGAGAAAAGAATCACTCTAAATAGAATTTCAGAGTCAAATGTTTCCACAGTAAATTCTACTGCATAACTTCATGAAGAAATATATATAGTACACAGGTACTTTTTCTTTAATGTATTTAAATAGTGATCACTGGCAATCGACGAACATTTTTGTAATGTGAATAATCACATCTTAATGCGTTCACATGAATTTTCTCATTTTTTGGCATTGAGTATAATGCATACAGAGAATAACACAGAAAGTATCTATAACTTTATATAATTTATCTATATAATTTTATTTTTCACTCTGTAGAAAATAACTTGGTAGATGCTTTCATGGATCAGAACATTCAAGAGTTGTCAGTTACATGGTAGGAACTCATCCCTGTTACCAAATCATCACTTCCTGTTTATCTCAGCCATTTCCTATCAAAGTTAAATAGGTCCTATAGCAACTGTTTCTGCATCCTGCCTGACTAGCATAGTGATGTGATTATCGCTGGTTAATATGTTGCAGGAATATGTGAGAATCATTTTTGGAACACATTTTATACATTCTTTTCAAGAACTTAACTTTCATTCTATCTTTTCTTCATATAGATTACAACCTCAAAATTATAAACATCAAATATAAGCTAATTTGTTTCCTGTGACAGAAGCAGACAATTTAAAAAGATGCTATTTTAGGTAATCTTAAATTCTCCAAGCCACTGTTGTTACTGTGTTTTGATGCTTATGGTAACTTAGTAGATCGATTTACTTCTATTTTCCAATACATTTGTATGCTTTCCTTCTGAGAAGTGACATGTCATATATATCATATATAAGTATACATGTGAAATTCCTCTTAGATGACTATTAAATTTCATAGTATCACCAAGTATCCAGTATACTGTTATGAAAATAGCAATGTGTATCTTTCTATTTCTCAGTTCTCTTATGATTATTTTTGATTATGGTTTTAAAGTCAGAAATTTAGCACACATTCAGATTTGCAAGTATGTGAGATAATATGTCTACAGAAATTTCACTTGGTATTTGTGTGGTTTGAAAGATTCAACCTTCTGGTGATAGGCTTATTAAGTTGAATGCAAGTAACTGGCAGAGAAACTTGTAACTATGATTCTAGAAATATAATTTCATTTGTGGGTGAAACAAAAGGTGAATTTCATTGAATTAAAAAATACTGTTTGTTTCACTAATTAAAAGATCAAATGTCTTCCATAGAAAAAACTGACTCTTGGTTACACAAACCTGCCTATATCACCATGATTGACTATTTTAGGTTAAGTGTTTAGAGTGGTATGTTTTAGGATATCTTTAGTAAGGGTTCATGAACTAAATATGGTAGAGGAAGGCCATTGCTGGTCCAAATACTTCTTATTCTTTTTTTTTTTTTTTTTTTTTTGCGGGACCTGGGATTGAACTCACGACCTTGCGCTTGCCGGGCAGGCGCTTAGACCGCTGAGCTAGATCCCCAGCCCTGTTTTTGAGACAGGGTCTCACTATGCCATTCAGGCTGGCCTTGAGCTCACTTCGTAGCCCAGGCTGGTCTCGAACTCACAACGATCCGCCTGTCTCAGCCTCCCGAGTGCTGGGATTACAGGCGTGAGCCACCACGTCCGGCTCCAAACACTTCTTATTCTTTTAAGTGACAGCAAAGGTACTGAAGAATTGGATGTAGTTTTTCCAGCTTTCCCCAAATTATCTGATACTGAATTATTATCTGATTATATTTTTTATGTGTTAAGAAATTATTTCTTCAGGAAGTTAGACTTACCTGATAAAGGATCATCTTTAGTGAAAGTGCGGGACCTCGGATACTTGACATTTTCTTTACAGCTGTTTTAGGTTGACTTTGGACTGTATTAAACCAGACAGCACTACCCTGGAGCAAACAATTGTGCTATCGTAAAATCATGTCAAGTGTGGATTTGTTAAGAACAGATATTCCCATCGTCTATGGAGAAGTATATACTAATGAACAATATTTACGAGTCTTCCTGGTTTCCTAGCTTTCCAGAAAAATTCAGGTTTCTTAGGTGTGGTATTGAAGCCTTGATTCCAGTCCAGTCCAGGGACCATTTACTCTTCAAAAAAAAAAAAAAGGATTTTGTTTTTGTTCATTTGGGGTTTTTGTTTGTTTTTGTGGTGCTGCAGTTTGAACCCATCATCAGCCCTTTTTGCTTTCTTTTGAGATAGGGTCTTACTAAATTTCCCAGGCTAAACAGGAACGTGCAACCCTGTTGTAAGCCTTTTGTGTAGCTGGGATTATAGGAAAGATTTATATTTTAAGATCACAGTCTTATAGTTTAATCAGAGTACATGATCTTTCAGTTGTAAGCATTGGTCATAAGCAATATTTGATGAGAAAATGCATATTTGTATATGATTGTATGATTATGATGAGGTGACAAAGCAGCACTGCTAACAGAAAGATCTAGAAATTGACTTTACGTTGTACGCTTGAGTGAAGGTTAGGAAGCATTTCTGAAACTAAGGTTTATTCCCTACAAATTGGTAGTAATGAAGCATACAGTTTTTATGAGAAAGAAACAACATACATAAAACTTAGAATTTTATTTAGAAAAAGTATATCTGTTAAATAATTATATTTGCTTGTATTACATTGTTTTGTTTTTATTATTATATTATGTCATGCATAAGTTTCATCTTCTACCAGGGATGACTATTCTTCTTTGATTTTTTTAAAACTTAAATCATAACATGTTCAATGTGAACATGATAATTTCACCAGAAATAATTTGTACCAATTTTGCACTAGTAGCAGTGGAAGGTGCAAAGGAAGACAGAAGCTAGTGCTGTGGAAAATCTTTCACATTATTGAGGAAGTCAGATAGTACATAATCTGTCATATTTTTAAGTGGTTTTTCCTACCTTTTTGTTAATATTTCTGTAGCATTCATGACATACAATCTCAGCTATGTAGCGCGATAGGAGTGTTTTATGTATCTTTATGTAAAATGATGAGAAAATATAAATGATATTTAAAAAGTCAGTGTAATAAAGAGCTTTAAGCACTTTGATTATGAACAGCCATGATGTACTTGTAATGTCGAGTAGATTATACCTGGAGTTTATAACTGTGTCTCTTTCTCACCATCCCTCTACCCACCTTTTCATCATAAGTGTTGTTTCCTCCAACTTACCTTGCTCCCAAAGTAGATGTACAGCAACATTTGTTTTGTTGGCTAACTGGTGGCAAAAATTTGAGCATTTGTTTTTTCTTTTCTTTTCTTTTTTTTTCTGGGTTACCTTCAGCACCCCAAGAGTATGGAAATTGTCTCTCCCAAAGAAAGAAAGAAAGAAAGAAAGAAAGAAAGAAAGAAAGAAAGAAAGAAAATAAAAAGATATGAGAACAATGATGCTAGTAACCAAAAATTCTGGCTTTGCTAAGACCCACAACATCTTTTACAGGCTCTCATTACTCAAGTAGTTTACATGATAAACCAATTGAAATAACACCAAATCCATGAAGCGCAGAAAATGCAAGCCTTGTAGAAAATGGAGATATCTTCTTTATCAACCAAGTATATCCATAGTTCAAAACCTTATCAATACTTTGTTTTTCCCATTTCATCCAATGCACCCTACATAGAGCTCTGGTTCAGTGTCAAGGGTATTCAAAGAGGGCCTTCCGATCTTCTAGGCAAGAATGATTTTCATTCTATAAATTATGAGGAGTTGCAGAGTTTATTGTTTCTTTTGGAACTCTATGCCATAATGACATATTCTAATGGCATTTTTATTTTTCTTTCACTTTATTATGAACAATTTCTAGCTAAATTTGGTTATACTGTACTTGTACTTTGAAGTGTAAATTTTGGGATGTCCAAGGATCATTCAGTTTACAATTTAGTTATATGGACTTAAACAGGAACTAAATCTTTGCTGAGAAGTTGGAAGCTGAACAGATACAAACTGCTATTAGTTGAGAGTTTTTATTTACTTGAATACAGTTTACTTGTTTTTGCTGATTTGGATAGCTATTCCAATTATGAACTGGCTCTCAGGTTGTGCTATAACTTTTCTTTGGGTTCTAAAACACTGCAAATGATAGAAATAACTAATCAATTTTTATAAATGTTATGGATTGTCTTGTAGTAGTAAGAGCCTCATGATTACAACAATAAATAAATTTTCCTTCTTCAGTCTTACATATGATGCATAAATTAAACAGTAATTTAACCAATTAGGTACAGTAAAACCACACCAATTCAGACTAATTGTGTGGAAAATGTTAATGAAGCATGGGACAATTTGATAAGGCTAAAAATGCTTTATTTTTCAAAATATTTACTGTATCCTGCAGCAATAATTAATTAAGTGCTATTAAGTGACCTTATATATTAATTTTTAAAGTGAAAACATGAATTATTTGCAATTTGTATGTTTGCACATACGTGGACACCAGCAGCTTTTGAAATGTTAGCCCAACAATTCCTGCTTCTTTCCTGCCTCCCTGCCAGTTCTTACTTCAGAAGTTCTTACTACTAAACTGCCTCACATGTTACTTTTAGTGATAATACAAATATTTAAAAAGCCGGGAAGACAGAAGACTGAAAATCGTTCTTTCATTTGTTACTTCATTCATTCAGTGATATATCAAGCATATTTCAAGTGTGATAGTCTATGAAGCCATAAACAAATAGGTCATCAACTTCAAAGATTTTAGTACTTACCTCAAAATGTTTGTAGAAGTTTCTTTTGTCTTTTAAGATCAACTAAAGGGTGCTTGCTTCCGAGGCACGTCTATTAAAATTGGAATGATACAGAGGTTAGCGTGTTCCCTGCCCAGGTATGACACACAAATTTGTGAAGTGTTCCATATTTTTTACGAAAATGTATAATAGATATTATAAAATAGGAAGACAATGTTCAAATAGGAAGGGGAACTGGGAAGGGGGCGGGGGAAAGGAAGGAAAGCAAAAGGAAAATGAGGAGAAAAAGAAGAAAACATGGAAACAAAGCTTTTGTAAACAAAGAGGGGAGGAGAATGGGGAAAAAAGGGAGAATCAAAATATATCATGTACAGGTACAAATTCCCTATGATGAATGTGATCATTATGTGTATCTAAAGTTTAATTGCACCAGTGTAATTAAAAAAAGCAAATTATATGCAACTAGTCTAAAAAAAGATTAACAAAAGAGAATACTCAGTATAAAAGATTTCTTAATTTATATAATGATCTCTGTGAATACTTACTATAAAATAACTGATTAATAATCAATATTATGATTAAAATAAATCAAAAGTATTTGAAGTTGATATTAGTTGAATATATTTATATTTTTTACTGACTTGTAGCAGAGCTCGAGTTCTGTAATTCCTAGGTGCCTTAGAAGAAGCTTTATGACCTAATAATTTAGTTTTAGATGATAGAGATTAATGATCATCAGGGAAGCTGAATTAAAACACATATAGGTATTGATCTCTCTGTGATAAATTGTACGGCTGAGTAGATAAATGTGATGGCTCATATTTACTTTTCAGTGGTGATATCCTGGAAATTGTAGTAAAATTGCTTTTGGGTTTGAGAAATCATTTCAGATTTTAGCCAATTAGCACAATGCATACCATTCTTTGGCAATGATGGAGACTATTTGTAGAGCTTGGTATAGGCAGCTCTCAGCTCAGTACTGATGCAGCACCCAAATGTATTGGAAATGTTGTCTTTTTTACCCCAAAGGTGCATTTTGTAGTTGAACCCTAATAAGAAAATTGAGAAGTTAAGTTTTCCAATTTGTGGTAAGACAAATATACATTTTAAAAAAATAGAGTTCAGTCAAATTGGTTTAACCTGTTCTTATTTTCCAACCATAAAAGTAGCCTCAGGGGAAAACATTCTGCATGAACTAAATGACCACAGATGACTTTTGGGGATTTTTGTTTTTGTTTTTCTTTTTCCTGATGGTTGCGACTTGAATTCTGAGATCTATACTAACCCTGAAGGAAGTTTCAAGTGCATGTCTGGCATATGCCCTCTTAGAAGCTTAGTTTAAAATTTGATAAATATCATCCCATTCATCAAATTGAGGTGTGCATAAGGTCAGTTCTAGTTTGTTTTACAAGAAGAAGCAGACAGGAAGAGGGAGGTGAACAACACCAAGGAGGTGAGATCAGCTCTACCTGAAGGCAGTTGGTAACTCTGTGGTCTCAGCTTTCTACAGAGAGTAGCACATGGCCTGGATATAAAATGGACAGTCTTGTGTCCTAGCCCATGACTACTGATGTGTATTTGGACGTGGGTCTGAAGTCTCTATTTTTAACAAAATCTTTGTGTTGTTCAGTGTAATTGAGACCCAGTAATAGGTCATAAAAGTCTATTTTGTGAGTCTTAACCAGCATTTTGAAATTTAGAAGAGAACAGGTTGGAATGAATGGAATAGAATGGAGTAAAATATGGTTAAAATGAAATTATCATAGTGCGCAGCCCAAAATAATTAAAATACTGTTCTATGAAACTATGAGTGTATGTCTGTGTGTATATATACATGATAGGAGTGTAAAAAGTACTTTCCATTTTTGTGATTATTTTAAATGTTGAAAATCAGTCTGTGAGTGCTCTTACTCTGGATTTTGAGAATAACTATCCAGAACAATTTAAATTCTAAGACATTTTTATTCCAACCTCTTCAAATATATCTAAATATACTTTAGTAATGAGTTTCCTTGGGATATTATTATTTTGCAGATTTTAAGAGATAAAATTTGACATTCCTAACACATATTTGGTGTTTCTGCTAAATGATCATCCCGCACCTAATTCTCCTTGTCGCTATACCTAATTCTCCTTGTCCCCAGTTACTTATAGCTGTATGTCAAGATACAGGTTCTTCCTGTAAGGTTAATCCCATGGGAATCCGCCCTATAGCGGGGAAAGATAAATGTCATCAAGTGCCGATTTTTGTGAAAGATTTCAGCCAATGGGCAACAGTAGCACATCTGCCAAAAATAGATAAAATTATCTGGTAATTTCCAAGATCTTTTGAGTTTTCCTATGTTGTCGACTCCATCCTTTGAAATCTATTTCCTTTACTTTCTCCAGTACCCTCTTAGAATAGGACCTACTTAACGATGACTGTAATACTCTTCCAATTTTCCAATAACTCTTAACTCTTTCATCTGTCTGTGTGAGGGCAGCAGAAATTGGGGCAGAGGTGGCAAGGAATAGCTACCACTCTGAAAGTTAGTTCTTTCCATAATTGAATTTCCTGATGAATGAAACTAACTCCCCTTTTATTGCCTTCTGTACTAATAGTAATAATAATAAAACAGAATACTCATCATTTTATGTGCTTCATATCAGTGATGCCCAAAATTGTGAATTTACTACAAGTATTTGTTTTTCTTTTTTCCCAAACTCTATGTTTTCTGAATGTGTTGCTAGGGGGCTTCAGAAATGAGCAGTTTCCCAATTGATTGCCAGCCATGAAAATATTGAGACTCTCTGGATTGTGTACCCTAAATTCATTAGCTATACTGCAGTTTTCCTCTCTATTAGAGATTAGGCAACTGAGATTTAGAGTATTATCTTGCCTCTGTGATAGAGCTAGTCAATCGTTAAAGCCAGGATTCAAAGCCAGATGATGTAAGCAAAGCAGAGAAGCCAAGTAATGTTTATGAGTTGCAACTGAAATGCAGAAGTTTAGTTATCAACTCCAAATCTGACACTATTCCCAATTGCAGGAATAATGGGTGAAGTTCATGAGATTTAAGGGGTACAGTAGTCTCTCTCAATCTTCTTTGTCAATGTTCTTTTAACCCTTAAACAAGTCTTAAAATTTATGTTACTCAGAAAAGGTTTTACAACACCAAGGATTTTGATCGGGTGAAGATACTGTGGTATTTCAGGGAGGCAACACACAATCTACAAATCAGTGCATAAAACCTCTCATCATTGTATCCATGAGTATTTACAAATTCATGTAAGAAAGTCACAGGACAGAGGAGGTAACTTGTCCTAGATGGTTTTAATGTAATAAGTCAGTGAAATCATTTGAAATATTTAGAGGAAAAGAAAGAAAAATATAGCATGAGAAAGTTTCTAGTTTTAAAGGAGGAACTAATATTTAATTGTTGGTAATAAAATTAAGTGTGGCTATATACATTTGCAACATTATGATGAAAACTAGAACTCTGTATTAGTCTCTTTTCCTCCTCTGGGACACAACATGTGACACACACAATTTATAGGAAGAAAGGTTAACTTTGGCTCATGGTTTCGGGGAATTTAGTTCCTGGACAGATAACTTCATGGCAGAGGGACATGGAAGAGTGAAACTGCTCGGTTCATGGTAACCAGGAAGCAGAGTTGGGGAACAGAGGAAGGCTTAAAGAACCAGACATAGTATTGAAGGTCACACTTCCACGACCCACCCAGGCATACCCAAAAGTGTGCTTTTCTAATCCTCTCAGTGTTCCCAAGCCAATCAAGTTCGCGCATTTAGTTAACTACTACAATTTTTCACCAGTGGTACAAAACTAATTGCTAACTTATAGCACAATAGGCCTTACTTGTCACATGGTAAGTGTTAGATAACTTCATAAAGACTAATATTCATGTTTTCTTAATGGTATGTTGGCTACTCCAGTACTAACTAATAAATAAAACTATTAGTCATCCTGTGTCTGAACAAAGCTACAAATATGGCTAATTTTAATTACAAATTACATGTGTAGAATGTATCATAGTTATAAAAAGAATAACACCCGAGCCAGTTTTCACAAACTAAAGTGAGTGGGAAGGAATACTCATGTAAGATTTTCTGTAATTGTTTTCAAAGTGTAGATGGTTTGCTTCCAAAAGATTTGAGATATTTTACAATAAAGTACATTCATAGTGAGACTATTTAAGTAGAAGTAGTACCTCAAAAACCACATAAAGAGAGAATAAGCAAATACTTATCCTGCTCAGGCTTATAAATATATGATGACTGAGTGCTGAAATTACAAACAGTCAAGATAGATTAAAATTAGACTGCTTTTCATTTTATTTTAGGACCACAGTGGGTTCTTCAACCTTGCTGACCTAGTTACTCTACCTTACCCCAAAATAATTTTGGGATGCTTTCCAGGCATCAATGCTGTAGTTTTCTTTTAGTTTCTCAAGTAAAGCAGATATGCACCCAGAGGTGAGAGCAGCTTACCTGTGTAAAACAAAGCAGGAAGGCTTATTGGATAGTAAGGAAATGGCTTAAGCCCATGTGATGGAAAACGAACTATATATCTTTTCCATCACAATTGGCTGGAATGGAACAACAAACCACAGATAACGTTCAGTGGAGTGCAAATCTGGGTGTCTAATTTTTCAGCCTAAGGAACCTATAAAAAACCTTATCAGTGGTGGCTAGAATAATTGACTTTATCCTCTTGAGGACTGGTTTTCTTGTGTAGTCTGGCTTCTACTATCCTTTATTTTT
The DNA here is from genome assembly GCA_004365215.1 of Cuniculus paca. Classification (NCBI taxonomy): domain Eukaryota; kingdom Metazoa; phylum Chordata; class Mammalia; order Rodentia; family Cuniculidae; genus Cuniculus; species Cuniculus paca. The sequence goes on from RJWT010010384.1 coordinate 17,693, forward strand.
TAATAAGCTGACCTGTGCTAGAATGTGGCTCATTTATACTAGTGCTCTTATCAATATGTGCAGAAGTCTCAGTGACTGTCTATCAACTGTTCAAGGTTCAATCAAGGCCATAATATTCCTGGATGAGTAAGAACTGATCTGTGCTTCACCTAGCAATTGTGTGACTGGGGGTAAATTCCTTGAATGAGCATTGGTTTTCTTTTCTGTAAAATGCAAAATAACAACAGTATTTTTACCTACAGCACTGCTGTGGCAATTAAATAAGCTGTGAATGGACGTGCAGTAAGCGATCAGTAAGTGTTGGGAATATCACTATGCAGTTGAAATATATGCACTTTATCAACCTATATCATTATTAAGTCTCTGCCTTTTTTCAGTGTCTTTTAAGAATTGTCTCTTTCCAATTACTAACTATCATCGGGAAGGTTTCTCTATTGATCAATTGTTGCAAAATGTTAGTCTCCTCAGCAATATATCTCTATTTTTTTTTCTTTAGAATTCTCTGTCAAACTGAGTGCAGAAAATAAATGCCACCCCTAGTTAATTTATGATCTGCCAGTACAAGAAGTTTTCCTAAAAATAACAACTGAAGTTAAATATTAAAAAAAAAGCCAAGTCTACCTCATTACCCCCAAAATAAAAGAGTTAATTTTATGTTTTATCATTAATGTTATTTCTCAATGAATGGAATGCGTATAATAAAATCCAAGGGGCAGAGAAAACAGTGAGTCAACCATTATATGAGACTGTAATGAATTCCACTTATTATAGGCACCAAATGTATAATTTTAACACATCTAAAATGAAAATGAAGTTATCTGTGAAGTAATGTGGGTAAAACAGCAGTGTCTTTAAATTTATTTTTAAAAATTGGATACTAAAAAGTCATAACATTAAAGAAAGGAATAAAAATGTTTTATTTGGGGTATAGCTCACTAAGTTTCTTACAAATGTGAAAGGTAAATAGGCTTTGAGACCCCAAATAATAGTAATAATAAAATATGACTGTTCCACTGTTCTCTGACGGACTTGTTTTTCCTCATGTTTAACATGTCCCTTTCCCATAGCATAAGAATTCAACTAGTTTTCTCAAGAAGATGGTGAATGATATAAATTGCTTTTGTGGAATTAAATATTGAGATAGTGTGTGGTGAATATGAGATTCATTTATGAAATCAAATTATGCCTGAAAATTGAACTCCAAGCAGCCAAGAGTGTTTCTGACTACTTGCCCTATTGTGTGAGAATTACTTGTGAGTGCGTGTGTTGTAGGCAGGTTATAAATATCTGTATTTTCTGAACAAAACATGAAATACCAATACTTATTATTCATTTAGTGAATTTATCTTTTTCTTTTCTTCTGAAAATCTCAAGCCTTATACAAAAATCTCGTCCTTCTAAACTGTTCTTTACTTGCAAGTATAAAACAAAGAAGAAATGTGAAGAAAGAAAACAAAAAGGCAATATCTACAAGTAGCTGAATACAGTTAGGCACCAATTACAATTCCTTAGCTCTCCCCAGTAATGTCCCATTATCATTTATAGACCACTGAGTTTCATTTATGCAGTTTCATTGGGTCTTCACTGCATCTTTAAAACTAGGGGCTTTTAATTTATCTTCATAAAAGATAAATTGTGGCAAACAACAGTTAAGTAATTTCACAAAGTTTGTTATTGTCAGAAAAAGAAATTTTGGTTTTCTGACTTGAAAGTCAATGGATTTTCCTAAATATAATATTGGTATTTGATTAAAAAGAAATATAAATTAAAAGCAGTTTTCATGCATAAGGTTGCCAAAGATCCTACAAGTGTCATCCACCAATGGAACACCAATTTATATTTGAATGATGACTATAACCTTTATCATAAATGTCAAGGCTTAGTCTAACTGCTTGCCTTTCTTCTACTCCCCACCACAACCAGGCTCCCTGACACACAGTATAAATTTTGATTGTGCCTTTATCAACTCCCATGATCAAAATGGTTTAAAATAATGCAAATGTATTACTTTATAGTACTTCATATCAGAAATGTAGAATAGGTCTGACTATGCCAATATCCAGGTGTTGGCAAGACAGTGTTTATTCTGGATGCGTAAGAGAGACTCTACTGTGTTGCCTTTAACAGCTTGTAGAGGACCCTTGCATTCATGACATGTAGCACATTCTTCCCACCTCACACCTATCAAAGGTGAAAGAAGTCTTTCTAACTTCACTTCCTTCCATACGTATGGACCATTGTGATTACAATGGGCCTGTCCAGATGACTCAATATAATCTCCCTTTTTAAGTTCAGTTGATTAGTACACCTAATTCTTTATGCAAACTTAACTCTCCTTTGCATGTATGGCAACATATTCACAGCTTCTAGGAATGGGACTGTGTACCTTGTGAGGGATCATCTTCTGTCTTGAAGCCCACTTTTCTTATTTTTCAGGAATCATTTAATTCATACAGAGGAATAAAACTTTTGAGTTCATGACATTGAATCTATTTTCTTTGTGGTTACTGGTACCATTTCTGTTTCACAGAGTTCAGGTAAAATAAAGTCATTGAGTGACATAGATGGCAAAGGAAATGGATTCACCTGTGCAATAATTAGGCTCCAAAATTAGGCTTCGTTCAGTTTAATAATTAAATGCTTGTTTAATACTTCAAAAACTTATTCTATTAGTTTGTCTTGGTTCCTGTCACATATATGAATTTATCTAGCCCCGAGAAAGCTACTTAAGGACAAAAACCTCCATTCCTTAGGAAAAAAAAAAAAAAAAACACACAAGAATTTCAAATGTATGTAGTTTCCTGAACAGATTTCACCAGGTGCAGGTTAGATGAAATGTCTAAGATAGAAAAGGAAAAAAAGAGAGGGAGAGAGAGAGAGAAGAAAATGGAGCATCTGTTTGAGTGGATCCTAAAAAGCATGCTTCATTTTCATTCATTTCACAGTGGAAGAAATGGCTGGAGTGCTTATGAAGCAGGCCCCTGTGTGAGCTCTGCGTGTATTAGAGGGGGTAGCTCTTTGAAGTTTTTGTTTTTGTATTTGTTTTTGTTTTGCCATTGTCTAATTGTTCATTTCTAATGTTTTAGTAGTTTCAAAACTGGCTAGTCCTGTTGGAGTTCCACTTGGTTCTTCAGCATTGCTTCCTTGAACTGCTGTAGATTAATTCTGACTGTGTAATTTACTATGTAAGTTTATCGGTCTCATTCAGTTGCTTCTGGAGCTCCATGGGTGTGTTGGGTACTTGTGGAAAACAACTGAACAGCTTGATAACTGAGCTTTTGATGATCATCACAATACCAAAATGAAGAAAATAAATGAATAAAAAAAATCTTTGCTTGTTTTCTCTGAATGGTTTTAGATGAATGGTTAAACTACTCTTTGCCCAACTGGGTATATTGACTGAAGGTACAGTGTGTAGATTTTTCAGCACAGTGGTAGGTGTAAAGCAAATGCTTAGTAAGTCTTTGTTGGACTGGATGTCATTGTGAAGATAGTATTTTTCTCATTAGTTACCTGTCAATACACTTTTTCTTCTAACCTAGGACTCCCTGTGCTTTCCTGCCTTTCTATGCATGTAAACATAGAGACTTACAGGAGACTATGTCTCAAATGAATTGGGAACTGAAATCCAGCTGTGGTCCAGTGCATTTTCACCATCTGCTTTTGTAACAACCTTGCTAACCTTGCTATTAGAAGGATATATTTTAGAGATAAATGAGATCTCACTGTCTCTTCACACACTGGCAACACAATATTTTTATTGGTCAAGTCAAAAAAGGGATCATGGACTAGGTGGATTCAGAGGATAAGGAAGATTTAGGCAAGCACAGTACTTGGAGCTGATCTTGGAAGTATGTTTTTCTTTTTCACATAAATGTTAAACCTTTGGGAACCTGGCCAACTTTTAACCTTTTATTATGGTAATTAACTAAAATTTTTGATATCTTGCTTATTGTTGTCCGTGAAGTTTATTTGACAAGTAAATGCATCCTAAGATGCATTAGTATTTTCAAGGTGATGAAATGTATTAAGGAATTTCTTAACGGGTGAACAATATTTATTTTGAAATCATTGATTTCAACCTTTTATTCACTTATCTAGCATGTATATTCTGACAGTTTCATACTCTTATAGTTTAAGAGAATTAAATAACCAGGAAGGATATTAAATATCATCTGTTACAAGTTTATCATTTTAAAGTTGAAGACATTAAAGCTGAAAGATTAATTTTTATCCATATTTCACACTTAATGTCAGAGTACCCCAGACTCACAGTTCAGCATTGTTTCCAAAAGGGACAAGAAAGATCAAAACATTTTAGTGGCTAGTAATTGTTTATAAACTTTTTTTTAAAAAAAGCTGTTATTGGAATAATAATATAATAAACTTTTTTATGAGGACTTTAAAATCTAAATGAAAAGCCTATAATACTGTGTAAAAAAGCCAATAAAATAGAAGGATTAATAAATGTTGAAACACTGAGATATGCTAGTGTGATGGCAAATGTACTTTACAATAATTTGATATAATAGCAAAGTACTACTGTGTAGTACCTTGAACCTTGCATTTCAGGGAATAAAAAATTAGAGTTGACTACAGCCAAAGCAATTATATATATATATATATATCATAAAGGGGCTATTTTTCTGTGGAATGGTCTTATCTGTGGAATATTCAGCAACTGTATATGAAAATGAAGAATACCTGAGGTTATAAGGTTTTCAAATAAAGAAGTAAAAATAAAATGCGTTTCCTCATTAAAGGGTCTTCTATGGATTGCATTGATTAAAAATATTGATGGAGAGACAAAGCGAAGGCTCAGATACTCAATGTCTAGGTGGGAGAGATTAGTTAGAGAGTATACAGAGAGTAGAAATTAGGCTAGGATCTTTTATCATATTTAGCCATGATGTAAAAAAATATAGAAATGAGTAGCTTATAGTATTTGTTTGTATTCCTCAAAATTGCTTGTATCAAGGATTAAATTCAACTTAAAAAAAATCTTGGTGCAAAGTGAAATTGTCAATACAACTAGTTGATAATGGTGGATCCCAATACTGAGATATTATTAATCCTTCTATTTTATTGGCTTTTTTACACAGTATTATAGGCTTTTCTATTCTTCATATTACATTATTATATGATTAAAAATACAAAAAAATGACAAAAATGAACATGGTGAATTTGGATAAGAGAACTTGCTTTCTTTAATCCACTGTTCAAATTTGTTTAATATACAGGTTTTTAGTGAGTACTATTATAATTGTGCCAGATTTCGTGTTAGGTGACTTAAAATATGTTGTTTCTAATACTTTTAAGAACTCTTTTAAGTTTGATATTATTGTTCCAGTTCCCGGAAAATGTTTCAGGTTAACAAGAACTACATTTCAGGTGGGGAAATGATTTCCTGTAAGTTGTACAATGAACAGAGATATGGATAGGATTTGATTGTAGTTTTAAAGAGCTTTAGTTGGTTTACCTTCATTGTTCAAATGATTAACTCTGTGAATCATTTTATCTGAAAAATGGGAAGAATAAAAATGTTTTTCCTGGCTTAAAGCCGTTACAGAGGTGGACTGATATGCCATATATGAAAGAACTGTTATGTAAATTTCAGTTCTTAAAAACACTTTTTAAAGTGTCCGACACATAAGAGACATTGAAAGTCAATGTTTTATGTAAATAGTCTGTTTTGCTGCATCACTGAATCACTATTGGAAACAGATACGAATAACGTGAGCCTTCATTTCTGCCAGCGTCTGGCATACCTTTGTTTGGAATAACTTTTTGTGAGTTGAAGCCATCTATGGTGAAGGAAGCTGTGTCTGCAAAAGTGTATTTCATGAGCCCCGTATGTTTCTTCTGGCTACTAAGATGGGAAAGCACCACCTTCAGTCTGACAAGGGGACAGTGAAGTACTCACACCACGTTTACATTTGCTCATGAAAAATCACCAATATTTTTTATTCATGTCCTAATACAGAAAACTTCAGTTCATCTAATGGTGAAAATATATTTACATATAACTTAATCATTTCCACGAGTAATTAACAAGGAGGAAAATTAACCAAGTCTTGTGTAATTTTTGTGCCAGTGTTTTCTGGTATTAATAATAATTTCTACAAATCAAAGGCTAGCAAAAACATCTCTGAAACAAAGAAGTCAAATAATGCACAAGCTGGATAATGTCCCTTTGCATAACTGGTTGTCATTTCATGGTGAAATCTTTGTGTAATTAGCCCTGGATCCTATCAAGAGTGTGTAAAGCAGGCCAAATATGGTCTTCTCTGCTCAATTTGAATGGTTAGTTAAGACTGATTTTCTACAATTTTAAATATTTAAAAAGAAACTCATAACATTTCCTAGTGGGGAAAGATTATCTAATACACTTCTGGATCTACAAATAAAGTGTTACTGGGCCACTGCCACGTCCGTTCATGTATGTTTGGTGGGTGTCCTCATATCACAGTAGCAGTGTGGGGCAGTTGTGGCAGACCCCTGTGGTCCTCAAAACCTGAAATATTTTCTTTCTTTTTTTTTTGCGGCACCGGGGATTGAACTC
>RJWT010010385.1:0-24231 GCA_004365215.1 Cuniculus paca
TGAATGTGGACTGAAACCTTCAAAAACTGTAAGCAATAAGCCTTTCTTTCCTTCATTTTAAGCATCAAGTATTTTGTCTTAACAATGAGGGAAAGTAACCAAGAGAGAATTTGGTACCAGTGCAGTGGGGTTGTTGCCAAGATTACCTGAACATGTGATTCAAGAGCCTTTGGGAATGGCTTGTGGGAAGAGTTTGGAAAGGTTTGGAGATGTCCCTTGAAAGATGGTGCTGAAACATCTTAGGCTGTTTTGGATGGGAGATTCTGGTCAGAGCTCAGGGGGCCAGAAAGTTGATAAAAAGTCTGCCAGTAAAGACCAGGCTCGGGAGGTTTCTGCTGCAAAAAAGGACTACATTGGTTGTTGGATGCCACATTATGTGTGTTATGGCTTTGCAGAAAGTTTGTCTGCATTTTGCTTATATCCAGAGACTTCGCCTGAGATGGAGAATAAGAGTGGTGGCCTAATCTGGCAAAAGAAATTTTGAAGCAGTCAAATGTTGAGTCAGTGGTATGGCTATTGTTGGGGACTTTTAACCAGATTTATGTTGTGAATCAAGAGCAAAGAGCTCAGTATGGTGATTTAAAATGTTGTGCATTTGGCCAGAAAGAAAGCTCTAGTAAAGCTGTGGGCTGTAAAGATAGAGCTGAGATCTTCATTGCTGAAAAGTAACAGGAAAATAAAAGATGGCCTGAGGGCATCATGGGAAGTGATGGTGGGTCTCCAGCCTTTAGTCTTAAAGACTTTGCTTGGAGGAGAAATTTGCAGAGCACCATGTTCTAGAATGAAAGCAGAGGCCAGATGAGATTCCAAAATGGTGGTGGCTACACCAGGTTCCAGAATAGCAGCAAAGTAGAGAATCTGTTCCTTGCATTAGGTTCAGAGTGCCCAGCTATTCAGGCACTTGACCCCTAGAGCCAAGAGAGAAGAAAGCCTGGCTACTGCTCTACCTGGCAGCAGATCTTGGCAGCATCCACATGGCACTAGTTTAGGATGCATGGAGAATCCATGTGTTCTGAGGTTGTAAAGGCTTCTACCCTGATTTCAGAAAGCCTGGGAGGCCATCCAGTGTGCCTCTGAGAGGGCAGAGTGTGAAGCTGTGGGTGTGAAGCCAAAAATACAGCGGAGATCCCAGAAGTTTGAAAAAGCCAGGAGCATGGATCATCTAAGTAAAGCTTCAAAGATTGAGAAGAGTGGGCCTAAGAGAGAATCTGTGGGAGCTAAATCCCCTGGAAGTTCCATAGAGGTGGAGTCACTCAAGACTTTGGAGCTCACAATCAGATTGCTTCAGATGCTGAGCATGGATCTCCAGAACTTAATGCTTGCCCTGCTGGACTTTGGTCTTTCTTTGCTCTCAATCCTTTGTATCTTGCTTGGACCCTTTGGAAAGGTAATGTCTATCTTGTACCATTGTGTGTTGGAAGTGTGTAACTTTGTTTTCATTTGTACAGGGGCTTGCAGTTAAGAGTTTGCCTTAGATCTCAGAGGAGACTTGGGACTTGGACTTTTCAGCAATGTTGAAACTGTTAGGACTTTGGCAACTCTTGGAGATGGACTAAATGTCTTTTGCATAAAGGATGTACATGAGTCTTTGGGGGGCCAGGGGTGGAATGTTATGGTTTGTGTCTAAGTGTATCCTCAAGCCTCATGTAGTCATGGAGGAGACTGAATCTAGCATTTGTGAGTGGTTCATTGTCTAACACTGGGATTGGTGGTGTGAGTGCTGTGCATATAATATAAGGGAGGGAAGAAGGCATGTTTTTGTCCTCTTTTACCTTTTCACTCTTGTTGTTTGCAGGCCACCATGAACAGCTGCCCCTTAGCCATTCCACCTTGCCTTGAAGCCAGATGAGTATAGACAGAAACCTCCAAAAACTATAAGCAATAAACCTTTTCTTCCTTCATTTTGGGCATCAGGTATTTTATCTCAACAATGAGAGAAAAGTAACCAAGAAAATTACCTAGAAGGCTATATTCTTGTACTTGGATCCTCCTTTTTCCCTCTGCTTCTAGGATGCATGACCTGAGCAGCTTTCCTCTTCTGTAGCCTTCTTTCATGCCATTTCTACATTGGACTCTGGACTAACCTGGGTCTAAAATCTCTAAAACGATGAGGAAACATAAACCTTTCTTGTCCACTATTTTGTCCCAGTGGTGAAAAAGTGAACAGTAAGGAAAATCATTAACAGGATTGGGATTATTTTTATAATTGTACCTGACCATGTGTTACAAAATCCATTGGAAATGGTTTGTGGAAGAATTTTTAAAAGATTTGAAGTTAGGAGTACAAATACTTAGACAAAAATTGATATGACCTCCTGGTGGGAGCTCAGAAGACTAGAATAATGAAATAGTGGCATTAAAGAACAGACTCATGGGGTTTCAGAGAGGAATGAGGATTCTATTAGATATTATGCTAGAGAATACTGATGTTACATTTTTATTTTTAAAAAGTCTTGTTTACATTTTTCACATATTGTTAGATTTTTCTATGAAGCTGAATTAAAATTTGGCAGACTAACTTAGTTGACAAAGAAGATTTCAAGACAGCCCAATGTTCAGGTAGTAGCATGGGTCCTGCTAACTTTTCTTAGTCAATTCTGCAGTATAAATCAGGAACAAAAGATATAAAAATTTTACAGTTTGACTCAGAAAGAAGGCACCTATAAAATTGGGACCAATGAAAGTGAAATTGCTAGAAAGGCTAGTGCTGTTAAATGAAAACCAGGTACTTTACATTAGGACAATAGAAAAGATACTTTGAGGGCACTGCTGGAATTGGTCAGTCCCAGTCCACCACAAACTTAAAGGAGCAAAATGGTAAATTCCTCTAATATACTTTCCTTTGAGAAGAAAGCTCTGAAGTTCTCTTCTCCATGGCCACCTAAGGCACTATTTCTCCAAATTCAGCTGTCCAGGCATGCAGAGGCCACTGCAGCCCTGGCTCAAGGTGGCCTGGCTACTGCTCAAGTTGGCAGGGCACCTTGGCATCATTCACATAGTACAGCAATATCTGGCCAGATGATACATCCCTGAGAGCACTGGTGCTATGTAAACTTGTGAGTAAAGTCACCAATGCAGTTGAGATCTCAGAAAGTCATAGAGGCCAGGTAACTGGAATAGATGCTGAGAAAACTTCAGGGAGTATAGAGAGAAAGAAGCAGCCCAAAAGAAATGCTACACAAAATGTAACTATCACTGCCCAAGCTCTATAGAGCTCATATCTTACCACAACCTCCCCTAGGTGCTACAGAATTTGTTTGCCCTGCTGGTTTTCAGAATTACTTGGGCATGATTTTTTTTTATCCTTCTATTCTTTCCTTTTAAAATGGGAGGAAAGGGTCAGGGATATAGCTCAGTGGCACAGTACCTGCCAGGCAAGTGCAAGGTTGTGAGATCGATTCCCAGCACACACACGAAAAAAAAAATAAACAAACAAAAAAACCCCATAAAATGGGAGGAGAGGAGATTTCAAATAATAAGATATGTTATAATATGTACCTACTCCCCATGATGTATGTAATCATTATGTACTTCAAACATGTATTAAAAAAATAAAAATTTTACAAAAATTTACTATATTTACATTCAAGAAAATTATTAACAAGTAAGTTCTTAATGATATTTTGCTACTCATTTTCTATTTTTTTATAATGTAGTTTAATTTTTTTTTCTATCTCAAAATCTTCTTTTGTGGTTAAGTGATATTTTTCCATTTGTGTATTTTTATAACTTCCTTTGTTTTTGGTGTGTATTTTGTAGATCTTTGCTTTGTGGGCACTCTGAGGTTTATAAAACATTTTTTATCAGAAATTATTTTGAAATGATGGCAACTTAACATTGATCATAAAAGTAGGAAAAGAAACAAAGAGAAACTAGAAGACAATACTAACAAAAAGTCCTTGCACTTACTCTTCAGTCTGTATTTTCTGTGTCATATCTTTCTGTCTTGCTCATCTCTTAACACATAATTATAGTTTTTAGTATTTTGAGTTTGTCTTAAAGTTTAAAATATGAATGACTCATGCATCATATTTATACCATTAGCTCATTGTGAATTTTTTTGTATTACTTTTACCACAGAATTTTATACTTTGCATTAGTTTCTTCTGACTCCATATCTCTTTCATTTTGAATTTCCTTTAGCATTTCTTGTAAAATAGGCTTGAGAGTAATAAATCTCTCAGTTTGTGTTTGTTTGATAATGTCCTTATCACTCATTGCTAAGGAATAGTTTTGCTGTATACTATATTCTTGGTTGGCAGGTTTTCTTTTTCTTTTTTTCTTTTTCCTCAGCAGTGTGAAAAATCTCATATCACTCCCTCTTTTCGTATAAGATTTCTGCTGAGACAGGTGAATTGGGAATTTTTATGTATTATTTATTTCTTTTCTCTTGAAGCCTCAACTACCTTTTCTTTAGGTTTCACCTTTGAGAGTCTGATTGTAAAATCTTTAGGGGGTTATTTGGTTGAGTTAAATATCACTACTGATCTTTGACTATCCTGTACTTCTATGCTTTGTATCCTTCTTGAGGTTGGGAAATTCTCCATTATTATCTCTTATATCAGCTTTCTAGGCCTTTGGCATGCTTAGTCATTCTTGAATCACAGCAACCCAAATGTATGTTCTTTTTGTATTGTAATAAATTTTTCATAGGTTTTCTTCATTCTTTTTTTAAAAATAATTTTCTTCTACAATTACATATTTTCAAATAGTCTATTTGTAAGTTTATCAATTCTTTTTATTTTTTTCAGGGAGGAGTTTGTTCTGCTACTGTTGCCTTCTATTCCATATTTCATTTTTCAGGTCAAGCATTTCTGTTTGATTTTTTAAAATTACTTTAGTTTTTTTACATTTTTCTGTAAAATACTGAACTGTTTTTCTGTGTTTTATTGAAGCTTTTGTTGAGTTATTATGCTAATCCCAGATACTTTAATGTCTCATCTGATTTCTTTATTTCTTGTGAAGGTAGCTTTATGCATGAATAATTATGTTGCTAGAGGGTCTAATCCACCAACATCTTTCTCTGATTCTTGGTTATTTCTGAATCAGAACTATATACTACTCCTAGTCAGACAAAAATAAAGCCATCTTTTTATTCAGCATGCTAGTCTTACTCTGATTTCAAATGAACTGATTTTAATCATTGCATTTCCTTTTGATCACTATAAAATTATTTTAATTAACAACTTATTATAGTCTACAAACCTCATACTAGTTGACATCCAAAAATACCTAGTTTAATTCCTTAAAGTAGTGTAATATGGGACCTTTGCAAAATTCCTTTGTTTTCTCCTGTCCAGACACTACTCTGTTCCTATTCATCTTTCTATCAATGTAGTTCTTTTAAAATATTTAATGAGCTTCCTATTTAATTGTGCTCTTTATAAAAAAATTGTGCTACAGCTGTGTTTTTAATTTACATCAGATATTTGAGCATATAGGGGAAATCTTCTACATTGTCACTTACTATATAGCATTCAACTTTATTCTCCTAAAGGTAAAAATAATCTATAGTTATACATACTAGAAATGAGGTGTATTTAAACTAATTGAGGTATAGTGGGGCTTAAACAGTTATGTTTATATGTGTTTTGACAGTTTTCAATGGAAGTTATGACATTAAATGGGAGTTTTTATTTTTTTCTTCAACTTTTCTTTTATGGAGCATGACATCTGAGTAAGTGCTAATATTTAAGAAATCAACTGTTTTATGGGTTCTTTGCATGAGTTTTAGGGGGAACATGTTAAAACAACTGAGGTAATTATGTGCACATGTTAAGGGTAAATAAATTCACAATATTTTTCCTATAAAATTTCATAAAATGGGACACTAAAATATTCAAAGTTTTCTACTAAAATGACAGACACCAATTGAAGAAATAGTTTAAATTTTTTCTGTACAGTTTATAGACTTATTTTATTCATTTTTTATAGTAATAATATAGTGAATAAAAATTAAACATTATCAGACTATGCTACATAAAATATAATTACCTTGCAAGTAATGTAAAAGATTTTTCCTTTGTTTTTATATAAACACAATTTTAATACCATTTTTTTCTGACTGTAGCATTCTACTCATTGACTATCATTTTTTCTGCATTTTCTCTCCTCTGCTTCTCAAATATTATGTCAGTCTCAGATTTTCAAGAAATTATGATCTTCTAGATATAAAAAGAAATATCATAAAAGAGATATGAAACAAATTTGGAAATGAGCAAAGCATTATTGAGGCCTAAAACTATAGAGTAATCTGAGTTGTAAAGATAGACACAATTTTACTACCTAAGTTATCTTAAAAGAATATCTAAAAATATAAAAAATAATTCTGAATGACAAGTTAATTTTAAGGAATGTAACAGGTTTAAAATGTATCTGATTAAAATCTATCACATCATTAAATAGAACACATTTGTATTGAGTATTGCTAAAGCTATTTTGAGACAGTGAAACAGTTTGGGAAAGCATATAATAAACTGATACTTTAGAATATTTTAAATGTTTATAATTACTTTTCATATTAAATGACAGGAAAACATGAAATGTAACAATAAAACACTAGAGATAGTTCTGTTAACAGTATCAAACAAGAATTTCTTCATGTGATAGAATTTTGTTTGGAAAATGCTAGAGAATATAATGATAAAAATATTTAACAAAGCAACATTATACAGGAGTTAAAGTAGTCTTATTTCTGATGACATCATTGGCTTCATTATGATTCTCACACAGGTAATTTTCTTTTGCACAAATATGTTCTGTGATGATGGCAAATAAAAGAAAGGATGCAACTATAAAACAACCAATTGATTTAACAATTTATTTGGCGCAGTCTAATTTAAAAAGATAATAATTTGGAACTATTTGAGCTACTCATTATACATTTTTTAAAAATCTTGTTTTTTTATGATTATACCTCTTTGGATAGATTACATGTTACCAGGTCCTTCTTTGATTCTTCCAACCTGGTTCTAACTAGGTGTCTTGGTTCTTTTTCTCTCATTGCTGAGAGAAAATATCTCACACCTAATGTAAAAGAAGGAAAGATTTATTTAGATCACAGATGGTGGAGGTTATATTCCACAATCAGTTGGCTCCTAGGCAAGGTGGCATGACACTGGGTCAACAGTTGATGACAGTGGAAGACAATAGATAAACAAGATAAAAGATAAAAAAGATGCAGGAGATAAAGTCTCCTTTCCTCCCTTATATTGTAAGTGAGCTACCCACACTGGGGTAGTGTAACATTTACACCATCTCCTTGCCCTCCTCTTGCACAGGATGTGGATGTTTACAAAGTAAAGACCCTGGCCCCTTGATGAGTCAATTAGTTAAACTTCTAAACTTCTCAAGTTGAAACTATGCATTAAGTGTTCCAATCCATCCCTTGTCAACTTGGTAACCAGGAACATTTCTTTAAGCAGGTCTCCAAAAACATGCTTATTATCATTTTACAATTTGAACATTATAACATAGTTTTAAAAATCTTTAAGAACCTGTGTTAAGACTATTAACATTATAAAATCCCCCTGTCCCACCAAAGACCATGCACATCTTCTAATGCAAAAGGCATTTAGTTCATCTCTAAGAATTGCCATAGTCCTAACAGTTTCAGCATTGTTGAAAAGTCCAAGTCACAAGTCTCCTCTGAGATGTAAGGAAAACTGCTGGCTGTGAGCCGCTGTATAAATTAAAAGTTAGTTAAACACTTCCAACATTCAATGGCACAAAATAAACACTTTCATTCCAAAAGTTACAAACATGGGAATACAAAGGGTTGAGACCAAAGCAAGTTCAAAATCCAGCAGGACAAACATTGTCTTGTAGTTCCACGAGCAGCATCTGAGGCAATCTGTGGCACATCATGAGTGCCAAAGGGCTTGGATGGTTCTACCCCATGCCACTTCTGGTGGTTATGGCTCCTACGACTTTTCTGTTAGTCCCACTTTGCTCCTTCCTTATGATTTTCTTAGATGATCCACATTTTTTGCTTTTCTAAATTTCTAGGGTCTCCTTGCACCTTTGGCTTCACACTCACTTTTACACATTGCCCTCTTGGGCATACTCCCTGATCTCCCAGGCCTTCTGAAATGGAGGCAGAAGCCTTCTTAACCACATAATTCTTGCATTCTGCATGCACCTAAAACCAATGCCACATGGCTGATGCCAAGGTGTGCTGCTATCTGTAACAGTAGCCAGGTTTTTCTTTCATTTGGCTGTAGGGCACTCTGAGTCTAATTCTGAGGAACAAATTTTCTATGCTGCTATCATTCTGGAACATAGTGCTCTGTAACTTTCTCCTCAAAGCAAAGTCCTTCATTTTTGCAGTTTTCAGTATGCAAAGTGTGATGACTTGCTGCTTCTTGTTATGTCCTCAGACCATCTTTTCTTTTCTGCTGTTCTTCTCAGCAGTCAAGATCTCTTCAGCTGTGTCTTTGTAGTTCACATCTTTACTGGAGCTTCCTTTCTGGCCAAACTCACATTTCAGATCATTCTACTGAACTTTCCACTCCTGATTCTCAACATTAATTCCAAAGTTAAAAGTCCCCAATAACAGCATTGCCACAGCCTCAATATTCAATTGCCTTGAAATTTCTTCTGCAAATTGAATTAGTCTGCCACCCTTAATCTCAGTATCAGGTAAAGCCTCTGGGCACATTTAAAATGCTGACAAGCTTTCTGCTAAGCCATAACACACATTATCTGGAGTTCAACAACCAATGCAGTCCTTCCCAGCAGAAACCTCCCAAGCCCTGTCTTTACTGGCAGGATTTCTACCAGTGTTCTGGTCTTCTGAGCTCTAATCAGAATATCTCATACAGAATAACCTAAGACATTCCAGTTGTACTCTTTCAAGCAATATCTCTGAACCCTTTCAAACTTTTCCCACAAGCCATTCTCAAAGACTCTTGAACCATGTGGTCAGGTATAGTTACAGCAATGACTCCACTCCTGGTGCCAAATTTTGGTTTGGTTCCTTTTCTCTTGTTGCTGAATAAAATGCCCAAAACCCAAAATTAATGGAGCAAAGGTTTATTTAGCTAAGTTTGTGGAGGTTTTAGTCCTTAATCAGCTGGCTCCTAGGCAGAGAGGCATGGCAGAAGGGCAACAGTCGGAGGTGACAGAAGATAGTTAAAGCAACAAGAGTGAAAAAAGGAAGCAGGAATGCAAGCCTCTTTTACTCCTTTATATTGTAAGCAGGCTACCCACCCTAGGACTGGTGTAACATACACATGATCCCTCCTCTTGCACAGGTTGAGGACGTTTACAAAGTGAGAATCCTGGCCCTCTTCTGAGTTGCTTAAACTTCTAAACTTCTCAAGTTGACACAATGTATCAATCATTACATTAGGATATATATGAATAAATTCCTAATTATTCCCATCACTCCGTGGTGTGGTGAGTGGAATATGTCACAGAAACTTAAAGTTAACATATGAATCGGAGCACTTATTGAATCTTACACTGATAAAACTTGCATCTTATTTTTGATTTTTCATATTCTTGTGTTTTAAACAATGGCATGCCATTTGAATATTCTGAAAATTTCCTCTTTCTGTTTCGATTGAGGCACTTGGAAGTATGTGCAATTCTCTAATATTTCATACAATTTACATTGTTTTCCTTGAAAATTTTCCATTCCCTGAAATAAAATCTTATTTGTGTTAGCATTGCTAAATCAAGAAAAAGTATGAGCATACTCTGTTATCTACTTTTCCTAAACCTTACCCTAACCCTAACTCATTTTTCCTAAGCCAAGAAACTACAGAATTCATTGTGTACTTTTACAGTTCAATTAGTTTCTGCTTTATGAGTGCCATTCCTTCACAAAAACACTTCATACAATTACAGAAAATGTGAAACAAATATTACTGTATTTATTTTTCTAAAAGTATAAAATCAAATGAATACTTTTTGATGTCTTTTCTGCATAAACCATCCTTTGCAGTTGACAGTGTGTATAATTGTTTATTTAAACATGTTGCTGAAGTGTGTTGACACATGGTAAGCAATGAAAATAAGTAAAATCAAATTTAAGATCACCATTAGATGTAGAAGATAGATAGAAGTTGAAGATTGATACAAGTATGTTTTTTATAATGGCATTTTAAATAAAATTTCAGTCTTACATGATAGGTCTGTGATTACAACAGTATACTCTCATCTTTCTTGACATCCATCTGACTTCATAATATGATGGTATTTGAAGTAATATATGTAGATATTGAATTATGCTGCCATACAAATAAATATGCTTTTATTTATCTGAAAGGACAGAGGGGAGAGAAATAATAGATTTGAAATAATAGATTCTCTCAGATATGAGGGAGAGAAGATTTTTGAAGAAAATGGTAATGGAGAAGAAACTCAAAGAAATCAGCATCTTGTATTCATAGCCCATTTGGGAAGGGATGCAAAGGTAGAAACAGAATATCTGTTACATGAATATCTTAAGGAATATCTTAAGGAATATCTGTGACATTAAAATTATTTTTCTTTAAATGATAGTAAAAGAGTAGAAGAAACAGAGATAGGGATAGTTTATGGGTCAAGATGCAGGAGAAAACTGTAAGAGCTAGAATTTAAGTGGAAGAACATTTCTAATTCTACACAAGAATAGGAGAAAAAGTAGATTTTAATGAAGACTTAGGAAGAAAAAGAAGCAATAAGAAGAGTAACTTGGCACCTTCACAAAAATGCTGCATAAATATAGCATCAGTTTTCATACACTAACTACACATAACACATCCTTGCATTCTGAGTTTAGACATAGGTTCAAGTATGTAATAACCTTACATTCTAGGTAGTCAGTCTGGGCTTTGTTGAATTCTAAGATGCTGTTTTATGTTCTATTGGAACAAAGGAGAAGTGAAGAGAGGGAAAAAAGAGAACTGAAGGGACAGGGGAAGGGTGGAGAGCAAGATAGGTGGCTTTCCTTTTAGATTAGTCTTTTCTCTCTTTTCATGCACTAAATTTCTGTAAAATGTTTACTCAGAAGTCAAGTATTCTTTGGAGTGTCGGCTAACTGCTGTTCATTGTTCCTGGTTAACAGTTTAGAGAACACAGAGAACTCCTAATTTGTTCCCAAGATGGAAAAAAATGTGAATTTAATAATTTAGAACTATCATAAAGATTCAGTCATATCCCTGAGGATTTCTTCTGATGGTTGTGAGTCTTTAGTCATACATACAGGAGGGGTAGAAAAATCTACCAAGAACCCCATGAGCAGCATGAATATTTTGCTATTACTGTCACTTAACAGAGAAAAACAAAAGGAAAGATTTTTAAGGGAAAAGATAGCTTTTTGTCCTTGTCATAACATTAGCAAAGAATATACTTTTCATCAAAGAGGAGGAAATATTTCAGCTCTGGCCCACAGTGGAATCCCTGCAGTTGTCTGATTAAGCCAAAATCAATAGAGAATGGAAAAACTGCAACCAGTTATACAAATACTATGTGTTCTACCTGTAATGTGATGTAGCACCACACTAATTCCAGCACCATTTTTTTTTATTATTCAAGCTCAAATTAGAATCTCGGGATAAATAAAATTTGGCTTATACTGAAGACCTGAAAGAGAAATTTTAATTCCAAATTTCATTAGCTAAGTTGGCCTGCAAATTCCATGTGACACAAAATAATGTGTTTCAAATATACAGTCACTAGAATTTAAAAGTAAAAAAATTCACACAAAGGATAGTTTTTTATGCTCTTCTATTTTAAAATGTGATAAAATACTGCAGCATCAGAATTTTTTCCTATATGGCCAGCATCTACTATAGTTTAGAAGCTGCTGTGGCCAGTCTAGCCCTGTAGACTTTGGAGACAGTAACCTCTGATTTTTCAAGGGGCCCTAGTTGTTTTGAGGTTTGTCAGACAGAGGTAAATTGAATATGAATGTGATTGAACACTATTCTATTCCAGGTCATCTCTTAAAATGTTCCTCTGTGCAATTCTACTGCTAGTAATGATTCTTAGTAGAAAAATAGTGATTTGAACTGTTTACTCTTCTTTAGCTGAAAGAATGAAAAAGGAGACTGCATAAATTGACTTCTAGACTCAGTTTTTTTGTTAATTTGTTTTCTTTTGTTCAAAAACTCCTATAGCCTCCCTGCAGAGAATAACCACTTAAATACTTTCATTGTGAGTATGGCCTTATTGTTTGTTGTATTGTATCTCAAGACAGATGAACAAGGGCTTGAAAGTAAGAAAACAGTTTAAAATCCAACTTTAATGAGGTATTAATAATTTGTGCTGGTGGTCTTGTGCTTTGTGAACACTTGTTATCCAAAGATACAATAAAATTTATACTTTGATAGAAACTATAAATGAAGAATACAATCGCCATACTAATGGTTTGTTATGCCAGGTTTTCATTTGAAAGAATGTGCAAAGAACAATTTTATTTAAAGCACAATAACATGGAAGTTTCCTATAAGAGTTAGATTCTACAGAAGGAGGGTCTTAATGTGTGAATCACACAATGAGGCCGTTAATCTTAAATAGTCCAATGGGACAGCTTTCAGAAAATTTAATTAATCTGACCTGAGAACAAATATTAGGATATAGGTAACTTAAACTAAATCTATAGATTCAAATTAATCTGATGGATTTAACAGGTGAGTCAGCTGCTTCATTGAAACCAGTGAGATCACCTTTCAAATTATTTGCTAAAGCATCCTGATGTATTTTGAACTGAAATCAGAAAACAAAGTTGGTACTACCAATAGCTGAAGTTTATTGAGCAGTGTACTAGGCACTTTTCATATACATCTAATTTAACAGTCATCACTACTGAAACATACGGATTTAATATTCCCCATTCAAAAAATGAGAAGCCAATGTTCACAGAGGCTATCTAAATCACATGGATAGACAGAAAGAGGTAAATTTAAGATTCAGTCTTTCTTGCATGTCTTATTATTCCCTATCGAGAACAGAAGGCAAGCGTTACTCGAACATGATGCTGTTGTTATCAGTGAACTATATGTAAATTAAGTAGATTTTTCTCTCCTATTCCATCCCAAAAGATCTAATAGTCCAGAAAAATGAGTCAAAGACTCTTTGGTAACCCTCCAAATATAACCATTTTCTTTTCTGATCCAACATTGTGTGTTTGCTTCCTACTTTTGTAATGATTTTGAGTTATGTATCAGCTATGTCAAAATTTCATCAGTTTATTTATTTTCCTGGAGAAACTATAGATCTGTGTATGAAAAGAGTTATTAAATAGTCTAGGTAATTCCAGTAACAATACCAATAACAAGAATAAGAATAATAAGAACAGTAGCATTAGCAGTAACATTATTAGCAAAGTTTCATTAAATATAACATGTTCCAGGCACAGTGCTAGACTTTTCTTTAAAGCCCAGTGACTACATCTGAAATCTCATAGTAATAATGTGAGAATATAACATGTTATGGATAACACTTATTTGTTCTTGAAAAAATATTTATTGTCATACACATCAAGAATTATATTTTGAAAATGCTGTCATCTCAGACAGATTTGTTGGGAAAATTTTATGAAAAAAATGTAAGTTAACAAACAATGAAGCCAGCAAAAGACAAAAAATCTGAGGTATTGGTATAAAGTGAAATTTTATTAAATTTTTGTATTTAAGGAATAAAATATAAAACAGTTAACTCTGCACCTCAGGTAAGCAGTAATTTTTATGTGTAAGTATATACCAAATTTTACCAAGTATCAATTGCTCTGTCTCTAATAAAACAGCTATTCAGATCTGATAAAGCTGCGAAGACAAGAAGTCAGTTATATAAGCACCTAGCACAGTCTGTGCTGTAGTAAGTGATTGGAAAACAAGTAATTCTGAATACTTGAAGCATGAGACCCCTAAAATATGTAAAGTTATCTTTTAAAATTACTCTAGTGATTCAGCAGCTAATACACAAGTCTGTGATTATAAGGAAGTTAAAAATCTAGCTAATGAATTCAGAAATCAAAGTATTTTAAAACTAAAGAAATAGTTGATATTATAATATCCAAATTCTTTATGGGTAAGAAATAAACAGAAAATCAGGTAACTCTAGAGTTTAGCATTTAAATCTCTTAAATATTCATCAGGAGCTATTTCTAATGTAGCAACTTGTGTTACAGAAATATTTCCAAATAACTATATATATATAATACATTTATAGTTATGTATTTCTATGCTTTATGAATATTATTGTACTGGCACAATTAACAAAGGTTCAATTTCTTTTTGGTAATTTGAATACTCTTTTGTTGTATGATGTAGACTCAACCCTGTGGTAATTTACCAAATCAAAATCAAATTACTAAATAGTAGTGGTTTTTAACTATCACTAATAAAATATTATTCTCTAATATGGATCTTAGTCATCTATCACCATAATCAAGAAAGCAAAAAATGGGATGAATTGTGTTTATAAGTGAAGCAAGCTTTTCAAATATATTTAACTTCTCACTTTAGAGGTAGAAAATAGCTTACTTCATAACACTGACTTCATCCCTTGTTCATAGTTTATTTTTATCCAAACAAATGTGAAAATCTTTTCTAATCAATGATGAACATCTCAGTTTTGCTGACACTGAGTTCTTCAGTTGGCATTTTGCAAAATGAAGCTCATTTGCATTCAGCTACACATCACTCTGCAAGGTGTAATTTGCATTTCAGATCATGAGTATAATTTTCCACTAACTTTGTTGCAACATAGAACATAAGTACTGATATTACTTTAACTCTAATCAATTAATTTTAATATATGATATATGTATTTTTAAATCAATTTAAATTTCCTTCTGTATTTTGCAAACTGTTACTTTCATGGAATTTAGATGTTATTTACTACCTGCAGATTTGAAATAATTTACTCTCACACTAGACAGTCTTGGATTTGTATCCTAGGGCTGATAACTAAAAAAAGTATCACATTTTGTCAGCTACTTAAGTACTCTGAATATCATATCTCTCATTTTTAATATGAGCACAGAAATAGGACTTTGGGTATAGGAATTTCATGAGGTTTATATGAAATTGTATGAGGAAACACATTGCCTAGTAACTGGCACACAGTAAATACTAAAAAAATCAGTTATGTCTTTTTGGTTTTTGTCACTATATTTTTAATTTTTTTCTTATTTCTATCACTACATGTAATATTTTCAATATTTTGTGTTAGAGATGATTATTTCATGGAAATTTGTTCAAATCTGAGAATCAGTTGGGTGACCTTGGCAGTGCAATCAGATGTCAAGCCTCCCTTAGCAGAGGATAATTCATGGAAGAAGAGGAGCACTGAAACCCAGTACCCTGGTCATCCACAAGAATGATGCCATTTTCATTTATACCTTCATTAAATAGTGACAATAATTGATAATGTAGCTTATTTGATGTGTGATTTAGAAATAAGAAATAGGCACTGGCTGTCTTGGTTACTTTTCTTTCATTGCTGGGACAAAATACCCAATGCCCAAAATGAAGGAAGGAAAGGTTTATTTAGCTCACAGTTTGTGGCATCTATAATCAGTTGGGTCCAAGGCAGGGTGGCATGGCACTGGGGTAACATTTCAAGGCAGCAGCCAGCAAAACAGCCAGAGCAAAATGGAGGGGGGGGAAGCAAGCTTCTCTTTTCTCCCTTATATTGTACACGGGCTACCCCTACCACCGGGGAGTGTAGCACTCACCAAATCTCTGTGCCCTCCTCTTGCACAGGATGAGGATATTTACAAAGTAAAGATCCTGGGTCCCTCCTGAGTCTCTTAGTTAAATTTCTAAACTTTTCAAGTTGATGCAATGTATCACCCATAACACTGGCCCAGTGTGATGGTATTTGATTTAGTTTTAGAACCAAAAGTTGTGCCAGTCACGGGTATCAACAGTGGTAGTCACCAGCTGAAATGTTTTGTTTTCTAGTACTAGATATTAAACATAGGGCCTTGCCAAGGCCATCACTCTACTGGTGAGCTTCCCCAGTCCTTTTTACCAAATGAAATGTTTAAAGTAATGTATGGCCAGGAAGGGAGCATTATATTTCACACACAGATATTTCCATATAGAGATTTATAAATGTTTCAATATTGGAAGATTTGTATGCGAACTTCAGAGAAGGTACTTATCTTGGGAATACAATTGTTGAATTTGTTTTGATATATATGAAACCAGAAATCATTTGTTTTGAGTGGCATAAAGCTTGATAACTAAATAGTCAGGGGAAAAAAATGTCACAGCAAAGCAGGCTAGAGTTAATGTTTGTCAAGTCTGTAATAGACAATCTTTAAAATAAAGTTTAAAAGACAATTCTACTTTTTCATTTTTTTTACATACATTAAAGTGTATATGACTTTGCAGTATTACCTACTTATAAAGCACTGAGATGATTAAATTAGTTGATACATATAAGTTAGAACAGAAGCCAAGTACGCTGTATTACTCTGTGTTAGCTAAATCCCTAAATGAAGTGCTGAAAGCTATTATTTATATTTTGCAAAAGTGTCTGTGAATGCCATGCCATGGTAAGCATTATACATTTAAAAAGTCCCCATGTATATTTTTTAGACCTAAGCTTAGAGATGGGAGTACAGTAGACAAATGTTCAGAATGTTCTGGTTGAGTGAATAAGTACCCATTTGAGTGGTCATAATTTAATCATAACTAGCAAGGAAAACTATTTTTTATAATGTGCTTGTTAGATAAGTTCCTGATAATGATGAAATGATGCATTTTTGGACATTCATCAGTTTTATCAAAAATAAACCTCTTCTCATTAGCTGAGTGGAACCTGGAGATAATTTTTAAATACATGGCTGACATATTTTGAATCACATCATCATGGTGATCAACCCTAAGCAATGTGTGATTTTGATAACTATGTACTAGAAATCAAATGCAAAACTAACACAGTCTTTGCTGAAATGGTCAGATAACTCCAGGCACCTCTGGAATTTACTTGAGGCCAAATTCACTCCAAAAATGCAGCATGCATTTTTTTCAGTAGTGAGACAAATAATCCATTTGTATGTAGTAACCTTTCTGATGGAAATCATATTTAAAAATCTGCAACAGTGACAGTTCTTGCTTGTCATTTTGTAGCTTAATTTGCAGATGAAGAATAGCATGCATTCAAAAAGTTAGTGTTTCCTGCCTGCAAATAACAATATTAATTGTTATTAAAGCAGTATGTATTGGACACACATGTATTAGGGGTCTTACAAATCTCACCTGATACTTTTCATTTAAACACCCCCATCATCTTATGAATTATGAATTTTTATTACTTTTATTTATTCAGCTTAGGAAACTATGGCTTAAATAGGTGACATGAAGAAGGTCACTGTACTCATAGGTGGCAGTCTAGGGTTAAACTCAGTTTGCATTCTTAACTACATGTAATGCTGTCCCAGAAATAGTATGATGGATTGTAAGAGATGGTTCACACCTCAAGGACAACCTGTTCATAATACATATTTCTCATTTCACTGTATATTTATAAGAAGTATGTTTAAAACAACTTCATCAGTTGACATTGTATTTTTTTTAACAGAGAAATAAGCCTACGTTTTTGAATTCAATGAAAAAAAGGGGCTATTCCTTCCTCCATCTGTAGAACATAAGTTATCATGTAATAATTATCAGAGTGCAGGAGGTTGAACTTCAACCATAGGAGATTGTTTTAAATGGTTTATGAAACTGGAATGAAATGATATTGGAAAATGCAAAGTTGCTGCCTTTTCAATACTTGCTTAGCATGAATAACCTCTAGAGAAAGCAGTAGTCAGTGATCATTTCTCTAATAGTCTTGTCTACAGGTAATTTTTCTTTTTCAGAGTGGTCTTCATAATTCATAGGCCTTAGTGTTAGGGTTTTTTGGTGCAGTAGAGAGGCAAAGAAAAAGAAAAAGTGGCCCTTATTGAGGATGTGGAGAGGAGTGCACAACTTATAGGGTTGGGCTTTTTTCTCTGCTGGATACAGAGGGGATTGAAGTTTATGTGACTTCTGGCCAGAAGTGGCACTTGATTGGCACTCTCTTCACACATGTGGGAATGGAAAGAGGAAGATGTAATCAGGGCTGAAGGGAAAGGAGGAGGAAGTGGTCATCAGAGTAAGTGTCTTTTTACTTTGGCCTTCCACCATGTTAGACCACCACCACAATGTCCAGTAATTTATACTGGGGCAGAAACCTTTCATTCCCATTTTTCTGTTGTTAGGAAAGGGTGAGGACTCTCTCTGACTACTTCTTGCTGGATGGGGGTGTTGTGTTGGGAGTTGGGAGGGTTGACAGGATGATGGTTGATGCCCATGCTGGTACCAGGTGTTTTAGCCAGGAAAAGGAGTTCATTGTTGGTGAGTGCTCATATCCAAGATTGGAGAAATCTTGAAAAAAGTTTAACAATACAAGGTGCTATGAGGAAGCAGGTCATTATCATAATTAAAGGACCCAGTAGAGGTAGAAGAAAGGAAGCCCATGATATGAATACATCATTCCACCAGGCCCATGGTGAGGAAGAATAGCCATAGCCTAACTGCTGGCACTTTTTGTCTAGGTAGTTGTGGAGACATTTTACCTTGTCCATGATGATTCCTGACTCATTTATAAAGAAACAGCATTCTTTTCTCAGCATGGCATAGGTACCTCCCTCTTTTGCTGTAAGGACATCTAGAGCTCATTGGTTCTGGAGAGTGACTGCTGTAAGGCTATTTATTTGGTTTTGGAGTGAGTGGATGGAGATGACTATGTCTTATATCTGTTGGTGAAGTTCCAAGGAGAGTTGATGATAAAGATGCCATGCCTATTTCCCCCACCCCAAGTCCTGCTCTGAGTACAGAGAGAATACCTGCACCAACAAGAACTGGAAGGTGGATGGCCCTTGTTTCTTGGGTAAAGTGTGTACCATGGAGTTGGGATAAGAAAGAGGTTTTTATGGACTCTTGAGAGTTTACTGTTAGGGCCAGAACTAAAAGGA
Source organism: Cuniculus paca (assembly GCA_004365215.1). NCBI lineage: Eukaryota > Metazoa > Chordata > Mammalia > Rodentia > Cuniculidae > Cuniculus > Cuniculus paca. The sequence continues at coordinate 18,947 of RJWT010010385.1, forward strand.
TTAGGGAATAAGACCCTGTATAGTCTATTAATCCATAACAGTAGACAGTTACCAGTGTAGCCAATATTCATCAGAAGGTGTTAGTGATTTGAGCTTTTTTGTATAGTTGACATGTTACTATGGTGTTGTATTATACCTCTTGAAGTTATATTTTTCCGCAGGTTGTTCAAGACCAAGTTAAGCTGAGACCTGTATTAAATTTAATTAGTCTCTTGCTATTACCAAGGTCCGTTAAGTGTCCTTGGGAATTACCTTGGAACCATGTATAGCACCTCTTAGCTCTACTATCAGTGTCAGCCATCTGGATATGTCACAGCCATTGCTTGACCAAGTTGCTTTCTGTGAAAGCTTGAGAGATTTTTTCTTTTCTCTTGGGGACTCTCGTTAGGCACACTACACATTGATGATCACTTTTCTTTGTGGTCTCACAATCTCCTTGATCAGAAGACCAGGGACTCACTGAGTATTGGATGTCACAGCAGAGGTTTTCTTATGTCTTGGGTCTTCATTGACTTTCGAGGGCAAAGGTCAAAATATTGTCTATCCGCTTAGCCCATCTATCTCTTTAATTTTTGGACTCTAAACTTTAGTTGTTGAACATCCAGAAGAAAAGATTGATAATAGTACAGTGTAGTAGAGGCAGCAAACTTAACATTACTATCTTATGTAAATATCGAGCATGTTAGAACATTAAATAGAACTGCTATTTTCTATTAACCATGTGTGTTTTAACATTTGACTCCCTATACAATGTTAACAAGGTTACATATTTTACACAGAAAATTACAAATCAGAACCATACCTATTATTATAGCAAGACAATCATGATGACATTCTGTAACACACTTATAACTGACAGTATATAAAAAGAATTTTAAAAATTTTGCTTAAATTTTGATTTTTTATAAGTGGACATATTATTATTATTATTTTGCCTATGGGAGTAACTTAAAGTAAAAATTTGATTTTTGTAAATAAAGTATTCTTGGACATCCAGATAGAACAATATTTTAACAGAAGTAAAAGTGTGATGTTTAGAAAACATCATCATTCAAATAACATTCTGGAGTTATTCTACTTCTTGACTTATTAAAATTATTTAATTGGATCATCTGTTTTTCTTACCACAAATCAGTCTAATTTTGAATGGTTGCATAAAACCTGAATCATGAAACTAACTACAATATGACAACTTAGCATTTTCATACAGAAAAGTAAGGACCAGGAAATTAAATGTCCTTAGAGAAATGTCTTATAATAGATATGGGATTTATTGGACAAATGTGAACAGTGATGGGCCATGATTTTATGCTAGTAATAGCAGCAAATAGTAGAGCAGATTTTGTTATTTGCTTCTGATAGTATTAAATCTGGTTGCCCAAGGAATAAATGTTTGAATTTCATAGAGGCTCTAAAATTCATACTAAGATTTTTTTTGTTCCTTTTCTTACTTTTTTGTTTATTATTTCTAGCTCGTATACGTGACAAGGCCAGGGTTAATGTTATGTGGTTAAAAATATCTCTAATGCTTTGAATCCTAGTAGATGCTTAAAAAAGAAAAACTGATGAACACATTAATGAAAAGCTACCTATAGCTTATACCATTGTGTGTAGTTTTACACAAACCAGTATATCCCAAATTGTGTTTGCACTGAAATCCCTGGCAGGGTTTGTTAAAATGCAGATTGCTGGAATCCCCAATGGAAAGTTTCTAATTTATAGTTCTGGGTGGCGCCTGTGACTGTGTAATTCCAAATTCCCAGATGATATTGCTGCAACTGGCTCAGGAAACATACCTCAAAAACAACTGATTTCTAATCAAAGATACAATTTAATAAATATGACTTTCAAAAGATTATGCTGAAAGTAGTTCCACTTCTGGGAAAACATTCAAACTATCTATATTCCATGATTATTTGACATTTTTTGTTATTTACCTAATGATAGTGGGTACAGAGATACACACACACACACACACACACACACACACGCCTGCTCTTGTATGTCACTATATAAATATACTTGATCTTGAGGAAAGGAGAAGGAGGATGCAGTCCCTAATGGATTGGAGTCAAACCAGGCTCTCTTTAAATCCCAAGTGATAAAGCTTGCTCACTGCTTTTTGACATTTTACAAGTGTCAAGGTTAGCCCTTAGGATCATTCACTCTATTTGATTTCCTTCACAATAGCTCAGAGTCCAACAAAACTTCTCTCTCCAGCCCCTTTTCTTGCATGCAGAGCCTTGCTTTCTTCCTCAAGTTATTTTCTTTTTTCTTTCCTCTTTGCAATGATAAAGCATCGCAGGAAAATGGAGGAAACTGAAAAATTGCTATCCAGGCTTTCTAATGCATGGAAAAACATTGAAGTCAGTATTGGAAAGTGCATTGTGAATTTTAACAAGGACTATATGATATCTCATTCTTCTTCTAATTATCTCCAGGAAATAATATCGGGGTAATGAGAATTAGAATGTGGGCCATAGGCAAGATATTAATGTAAATTGGCATTTTCATTTGAATATTAATTAACAAAAAGGTATATGAAAAAGAAATTCAACTTTTATTCTATGTAAATAAATACCAGAAAGATTTTACTCGTGTATTTTAATAGTTGCTGAATTAAATGTTGATTTCAGGCTGTCAGAAATATCTCTGTGTAAAAAGGTTACTTCAATTCAAACAAATATTTATCCATAACAAAGCTAAAAATAAAAATATTAGCATTGTTTTATTTTATAAGAACCAAATCTTATCATTATATTTTATTTTATTTTTATTAGCATGTATTAACAGTACCTATTGGTGGAGTTCATTGTGATATTTCAATACATGACTATGTGCTGGTTAAATAAGGGTGATTAACATGTTTCTCTCCATGACATTGTTTTATATTTGAAGTTCTACAGCTATTTTTGCTAGATCTTTGTAAAGGTATATCATTGATTATTACGAAGGATTGCATCCCTCTGCATTGTGTAACCCAGAACTTATTCCATCTTACTGTGTTGGGTAGTCATTAACCAGATGCCCTCAGGTTTCAAATATCTACCATAGCTTTAGTTTTTGCCTATCTCCTTCTACATAAAGGTTTGATGAAGTTGTGATGAAAACTTATTGTGTAAATTACCTGTGAAAGAGTTGGAAAATCATCAAAATTTAAATAAGAACTGTGTTATAATTCCCAATGAGTTCTCTGACCTGTACTACTTTTGTTTCTTTTTAAAAAGTTTTAGATATACGTAATGATAACATTCACCATAGGAAATTTGTACCTGTACAGGATATATCTTGCTTCTTTTTTCCCATTCCTCTCCCCTTCCTTCAACTCCTTTTCCTCGTTTTTTTTTTTTTTTTTTTTTTTTTTTTTTTTTTTTTTTTTTTTTTTTTTTTTTTTTTTTTTGCGGCACCGGGGATTGAACTCATGACCTTGTGCTTTCTGGGCAGGCACTTAGGCCACTGAGCCAAATCCCCAGCCCTCCTCTCTTTGTTTACAAAAGCTTTGTTTCCTTTTTTCTTCTATTCTTTTTTTCTAGTCCTTTCTTCCCTGCCCGGTACTTTTTTCTAAGTCCTTCCATTTATTTTTTATATAATTTTCCAAGCCATTATCTGATTAGCTCTGCAAAAAGTAAAAGTAAAAGTAAACCTGATAAATTGAGATACCTAGTTTTCACATTTTTATGGTACATGATATCATTTTGAGGATATTAAAACAGAGACATATCTTGGACATTTAAGTTTTCCAACTTTTTGGAAAATTTTAATTGCTCCGAACCATACAGTGATAGGAATGGAAATGTAATATGGAAATCATAAGGCCTGCCATATTATTACACATTTATTGGAAGTAATTATAGCTTGAATGTCACATTTGTTTCCAACAGTGACAGTTTCTTAAGTAACCAGGAGAAAACTGCTAAAGAGTTTCAACAATGCTGAAACTCCTTAATTAAGCTCAGGTTGATGTTCCAGAACATCTCTTCAGAGCCTGGGGGAACAACAGCATTTATTTACAAGGCACTTCTTGCCCTAAGGCTTCCAAGTATCCTGAATATAATCAGGATTTCAATCTGTTCTAAAAAGCACAACCAAACATTCTCCTTGAGTTTATAGCTTTTGTATATGCTTTCACAAATATGCGTTTCATTGACTAGAATATTCCAGATTCTAATGTTGAAGGTGGATTATGTAAAAACATGTTAAAAAAAAAAAAGAACAAATTTAAAACAAAGAAAAAAATTGAGGCAAAGGAAAATGGAAATAATTATAAATGCAGAAGTTAGTTACTGTATAAAATGTATACTCTATAACCTCGTAGATATCTCACTGAAGAGTATATATCAATGGGAAATAAGAAAATCAAAAGATAGTCAACATAGTCAGACATAAGGGAAATGAAAATGAAGACCACAAAGTGTTACTATTTCACAACTATTAGAATAGCTAAAGTAGCCAATGTCAGGTACTTGTGAAGTTGTAAATGTACTGGCAATTTTTTATTCATTGATAGAGGAAAAGCAAAATAGCTAAAAAACAGTTTGACCACTTCTTATATACTTAAACATACATTTATTTTTACCAGAAATTCTTCATCTGGATGTTTACCCTTGAAAAGCAAAATTACATTCACACAAAATCCTGTGTTTAAAGCAGCTCTATTCATACTTATCAAAACCTGAGGAAAATTCTCAAATGTCCTTTAATAAGTCAATAGACAAATTGTGGTATATCTATAAATGGAATACTATTCAGAAGTAAAAAGTAATTATTGAAGATAAAAGAAATTAAAAGGTACTGTTGATACATAAAAAGTCATGTTGTATCTTTCTGGGTAGAAGATGCCACAGGTTACATAAGGTTATATATGGGATGATTTAATTTGTGAAATAATCTGGAACGAAACAAAACAGGTATAGTTGAGGACAGATTATCAGCTACCATTGGATAAGGTGGAGGAAGAGTTTTCTTATAAAGAAGATGTTTGATGTTTGCTTATAAAGAAGATTGTGTTACATAAACAGAGAGTTTAAAATGCATGGAACCATACACCAAAGAGAATTTTATTGGTTAGTAATTGCCATAGTTTGGATATGGTTTAAGGGAGTCCCCTAAAGAGTCATGTGCGGAAGCCTTGATCATCACTGTGGTGGTGCTGAGTTGGTGTTGTCTGTAAGAGTTGGAGTCTTGTGCAAGGTAATAAAGCCATGTAAGCACCATCCATTGAAGGGAGCGATACAGTTCTTAGAGTACTGAGTTAGTTCTTAAAGAGAGTGGGCTTCCCTATGAGC
>RJWT010010386.1:5691-24326 GCA_004365215.1 Cuniculus paca
TTAAAACCTGTTTTGGTGAATAATTCAGTGTTGCCCATTTTCAGCTCTTAAAGTGAGAATTCCTGTGTTTGGAAGAGCTTTGTAGAGAGTTTTCTCTCTCTCTCTCTTTTTTTTCTGTAGTCCTTGATATCCAGTCACCTCCAAATCATATTTAATTGCCGTTTGAAACTGCAACTGCATTTCCTGTCCTGCTATCTGGCTATTGGTGCGTTCGATTCAGATCTTTTTCTCTCTCTGTCCTTTCAAAGAAGTGATCTGAACATGTCCCAGTAGATTTTCATTCTGGGACTTCAAATCTTGAACTGAGAAAAAAAAGTTTAGAATAAATGACTTGAACCAATTTTTTATCAGTAATTTTGAGTGAGATCACAAAGTCTTGCCACTCTCAAGAATAACCTGCATTCTGTTAGTTGCTTTTAAATCTGCTTTACTAAGCTTTTCTCTGTGTGTATCCATGCAAGTATGTGTTGTTTGTACAATTTTTGTTGTTGTTTCGTAATTCTATTTATGCCAGATTTTTCCTTTTATAATGACACGTAATGAAAAACAAAAGAAAATGATTCTGTGAAGCTGGGATGTGTGAGACAAAGATAATGCAGGAAAAGGTGGAGGCAGGGAAAGAGAATAAAGGGAGGGAAGGGAAAAAGACAGAGGCTGTGAATTAGTGAGAATGAAATGATGAAAGCAAGAGAAACAGCGTCCAACACTTGATTGATTAAGTCAACTAATCATCTGTATCAACAACTTCTTTTGTTTTCTATTTTATATTAGGTGTTAAAAATTCTTCTTCCTGATATTTCTTAAGCATTTCAAATGCTTTATGCAGTTAATTTAGTACAAGAGTTATTATTGGGGCTGACACTGCAATATCTCTTCCATTGTTGTGTATGAATTACTAGGTGGCAGATACTATCTTAATGTCCACATAAGTTAGTCCACGGAGCCTATTAACGCTCTCCTGTCACCAGAGATACCACAAGGCAAAGTAAGTAGGAACCAAGATATCCACAACTATAGACCTATGGCTGCCAGCTCATGGCATTTATAGTCTTAGAATAAATAGGTGAGCTCAAAATTACTTTCATCACAGTCCCAATATTAAGTATAATATTATAAAATTATCTTTTCCAATCTAGACATATTGTGATTTTATTATGCTTCAAAGTATGATAATGCATAGGATTATTTGGGCCTAAGAACCATATGACATTTAATTTATGTGAAAATATATTCAAATAACCAACTGATAAATTAACTTCCGGAAAAACAAAGTTCATAAATACAGTATGAGGATACCTACTTTTTATGTCTGTCCTAGAAATAAAAAATCTTACACTTAGTAGTTTTGTAATGACATCTTATTTTGTAAAAAAAAATTTTCTGCAGAAATGCTCTGTATAATTTTTTACATTAATTATTCAAATTTCATCAAATATCACAAATGATAAACACAAAATAATTTCACTGCTTATTTTAATTTATTCATGCTATTCAACTATCAAAAGATAATCAGAAATCATTTTTCAACCTAACAGAAAACTGATTTAATTGTCTACTGCAGTAATGATTCTGACATTTATCCCTCTACCACTCAGTCACCATAATGACTTAGAAAGTAGATATGAAGAAAAACAAAAAGAAGTAAGCTCTGTTTTTTTGTTCTGTTTTGTTTTGTTTTGTTTTGTTTTGTTACCAGAAATTGAACTCACAACCTCATGCAGCAAGCAATCAAATAGTAGTAGTTTTTCCTTAGCATCGTGGGTAGGGGTTAATGCTGGTATTTTTTTTTTAACTGGCTCAGTGAGTAATGGTAAAATTTATAAACTTCTGACTGCATTTAACCCCTATGAGTTGAAGAAATCTTCAAGGGTTCTCTCACATGTGCATTAACATAGTCATTACTGTCATACAATTCCACATTGGAAAATCTCTCAGTTCTTGCATTTATACACTATACATTTTGAGTGAGTTCATTCATGGAGGTATTCTGGTAATAACTTCAGTTGTGGTTTAGTTATGAACCATTTCACAATAGGCTCTAATAGAGAATGCTACAAAAGCGAAGGCTGACTTTAACCTCTATTTCGATTGTGTCACAATCTTTATAAGTCAGAGAGAAGCACTGTATATGTTCTTTCTACCTTACAGATATTTTAGTGACCTGGAGATTTTACAAAAACTCTGAAAAATTTGTGTGTGAGAGAGAGAGAGACACCAATATAAATGACAAGTACAGACTGAATCTCTTATATGTTGCTTATGAGATTTTAAAGTGGTAACACTTTGAAAAACAAATTGGCAGGTTCTTACTTATCTCCCAGCAATTCCAGTCTTCAGAACCTACCCAATAGAAGGGTGGAGTATATGTGTTCACAGAATAAATTAATAACAACAACAACCTTATATGTAATAGCCCAAACCTGGGAACAACCCAGATGTCTATGAAAGGAGATTGGATAAACGAATTGTTGTATGTGTATGCAAAAGTTACTATTCAGTCATAAAAAAATAAATAAACCTCAGATACAGAAAACAACAAGCATAAATATGGAAAATATTGTATCACATAAAAGAACCCAAAGTAAAAGAGTATGGCTCCCTTTTTACATAAATTTCAGTAACAGGCCAAGCTTGTCTTGGTGATATGAATCTCTAGTAGGGTTGCTCTAAAAGAGGGAATTGAGTGCAAAGGACATACTTTAGAGGTACTGAGAGTATTTTCTATCTTATTTTAATTGATGATTATAGTATACAGATATAAAACTCTGAACTAAATACATATTAGCTACGCACTTTTACTGTGTGTGAAGCATACTTCAATAAATTCACATACAATGTATGTGTACACATACACAGAAACAGAATGATGTAATTCCAATTAAATCCCCTTAGACATACCATGTAAGAACACTGTGATTTGCTTTGGGATCAGGTTTACTCACTCCTAATTCCTTTTCTTTTTATTTCGTTTTATGAATAGTCAGCAATATTAGCTCTTCAGCATATCAATAATTTTATTAAAATTAATAATGGACAGTTACAACATATGTAGAACTCTGACTATCCATTAGACTAGACTTTTTATCTATATAGAAACTGCAATTTAGTCCTCAAAATTTTAAGAAACACTTTGCAGATAATAAACATGTCTTAGAAAATTTTAGAAGTTATATTTTACATTTTTCCTTTGTGATAAGATATTAATGCAAAGCGTAGAAGTAAGATGCATTCATAGTTCATGTTGCCAGTATGCCTGGACCTCTGTATAATAAAGTCAGTACAAATCTCATCTGATGTATAACAAATGTTACCAGATATTTATGTAGGAAAGAAAATTAAAAGCTATTAGTACCCAAAAGAATAAACTAATCAGTGTATAATAATACAAGAAAATGATCTGAGACTTTTCTCTATTTTAAAACATTTATTTAAGATGATAGAATGCAATGCCTTTTTAACTCAGGGCCATTCAATATATGGTGTTATTCCATCCAGTTCATCCATTTCCAAACCCACATATCTTTGTAATATAGCCTTTGGCAGTAACTCCTGCTAAAAGGTGCCATGATATATAAAAACATATTAATAACAAGCATTTGAAAACTCATAATAATTTTATAAATACATTACGTTCCACTGATCAAATCCCAACTATAATTGACTATAAGAATTCGGCAATAAAAACATTGTCCCATTTTATTAATATTATTTGTTATGGGAAGTAAATTGCAAAACATATATAAAGCCATTTTATTTTCTAAGAATGCACTAGATATTGTTTAAAGATAGAAATTTTATAATTGTTACTATTAATGACTACTCAAGGAATAAACAAGAATATTTCTGATTAGACCTAATTAGAAGTTTTGTGAAATTAAAGAATGATTATTTATTTACTTATCATTATCAATCAAACTCTTTCATTTATTATTAAATAGCTCAACACACTTATTGGATGGCAAGTACTCTTTTAAGTGTATTGCCTACATTTACAGGTATCCTTTCAAATGTCTTGTGATTTTTATAGACATTAGACATCCTGTTTTCAACTGAAGTAGCCCTCACATATTGAGCAAAAGGAGTGGAAATATTTCTGCAAAGAGACCCCAAAGTCTCTTTAAATATTCAAACAAAGACCCCTTTAAATATTCAAACAGGAACTGCACATTTACAAACACTTCTGTTGCTTCCACTAGAAATTCAAATGAGTCAAAAAAAATCATAAAACAAACAAAGGAGCCTTCATATTAAAAAATATTGGGTATTTAAATAGACAAATTATTTGGTGTGGTTTTCTCTTTTGAAAAAATTTGAATAAGCGAAAATTTAAAAATTGGATGTTATTGGAGATGGACTACATGTCTGTGTGTACATTCAAAAATTAGGATAAGTTACAGACATTTGTACTCTCTAGGGTGTGGTGAAGAGAAGAAAAAGTGTTTCAAAATAAGTTTTAAATGGGAAAATCATCCAAGAAGTGTCAAGCTACTGGGAGTAAAATGAGATTATCTCTTACTGAAGCAGTTTCAAAGTTTTTTTTCAAAAAAATTTTCATTATGTTTTGTTTGATTTTTGAGAATAAATAAAAAGAAAGCAAATAAAATGTGCTTTAAAAATAATCAAGGAATTGTCTTAGTTGCTTTCTGATCACTGGGACAAAATACTCAACACCCACAAGAGGTTGCTTTTGGCTCACATTTTCAATCTATGGTAGACAGGAGTCAGGGCATAAAAGGCAAGATGGAAGCTCCTGGATGAAGGAAAGCTGCTCATTTTGGGGTGGCTAGGAAGCTCAGAGAGAAGGGAAAAGCTTGGATGGGAGTCATTCCCTTCTAGGTCATGCCCCTTGTGATCCACCTCCAATGAGACCCCACCTCCCAACTGCAAGTTGACTCTAGCACCCCTGAGATCCAGGAGCACCCTAAAGCCTTACTTCTGAACATGAGAGTTTTGGGGAGGAGGGACACTCTAGATCTAAACCATAACAGAAGTATAATACAGTGGTTAAGAACATAGCTCCTAGGCATAAAAAGATCATAAATTTTGATGGCAGGCTACATATTATTCAGCAAATTATTTGACTCTAAATTATTAAACATAATTTCCCAAGATAGCATTGTGGTGAAAATGAAGAAATTTTCTCAGCATCTTTGGAATGTGTGTTTTTAATAAGGGTAAACTGTGATTTTATTGTTGATTTTTGGGTTCATCAATCTGATCACTTTATTTTTTACTTTTGAAGGGTGTTCTGACTAATCATAATCTGTTCTTTCTAGGAAGGGAAGCATTTTTATTTTCTAAACACTTCTTTAAATAAAATTTCATTTTTTCAAGCATATATGTGATGCATGTCTTGCAATTCAGTAAGTTCAATAAATACTAAGTAATATACAAATACCTGTCTTCCATTTTCCAACCTGCTGTCCTGAAATAACCAGTTCATAATATTGTATTTATCCATCTACAGTCTTTTCTGCAGCACAGAAACCCATGCAAATATATTTACATATAGAATTAAATTTCCCCAAAAATGCATTTTACAACATTTTTTCCTATTTAAAAATATACGTCATGGTATGTTTATCATAACTTCGAAAATCCAAATAAATATGCTTCCAAATCTATAGGTAACTTCTAAAATCTAGTTTACAAAATAATTTCAGAAGTTGCAGAAAAACTAAAAAGAAATGAACAATATGCTTAATGAATGTTGAAGAAAATAGCACTAAAATGATAGCTAATACACTGACATACCAAGCTAAAATTCGATTGTATTAGTATTTAGCCACAAACTATATATTATTTGTTTTAATATCAGAGTCACATATTTTGATGGGTAGTAAAAGGACATGTCAAGGAAATTGAAAAATATTTTTTCTATTGTCATCTACAAAATTTCTGCATTAAAAAAGATAACTCATTGTTTGTAATAATATACAGAATACAGCAGTTAATATTCTGACCAATCAACAAAAGAATGGTGACACAGATTCACATCCAATCTAATACAGCAATTTTACTCTTTGAAATAAATGAATCCAAATGTTTTTTGACAGTCTAGCTCTTATTACAACTCCAAAAAGAAAAATGGAATTAATTTTATTTATATGTTGTGAATATATATGCTCAATATTGTCAAGTCACTTTGTCTTACCTTCCCATTAGTTTACAACTTAAAATAATAGTGGTATTCAGGCCTTGAACAAAAAAAATTATAGCAGACAACTACAACAATCCCATATTGATCATCCTGTATGAGAAGGTTTATTTTAAACTGCACAAAGTTTATTAATGTATCAATTTCTAATTACATTTTATTAAAATATCACTATGAGAGCTCTCTTAAAATCAGATGTGAAGGCTTGATTTTCATTTTTTTAAAAACTTGCATTTCAAAATTCTACAGCTAAGTTGAAAGAAAGTCAACAATATTTTTTGTTTTCTTTGAATTTTCTGTCCATTATTGTTTTTCTTCTAATTCAGTAAATTGCCCCATGACCAGAAATCATTAGTATGTTATAAAATTCTCAGTTGCATGTCTTGGCAATTTACTGGTCTTTGCAATATCTGATTACTAATACTAGAAGAGAAAACAATCTGACTGCTTCCTTTTTTTTTTTTTTCTAAATTATCATGCAATAAGTCTTTTGTTTCTGTCAATGGATTTATGTTGGAGCTAACATAAATTGCTCACAATTTTGAGTTGCTTGAAGGCAGATAGTTTTGGTCCAATGTTTATTTTTCTACAGTGCTTAACAACGTAAACAACTAAGACACACTGAATCCTTGAATTAAAACATAAATGGAAGATAGAGGTATACATTCTAGATTAAGGAATTAATAAATATAATGGGTTTAAGCTTTCTTATAAGAAGTCAGTATTTTTGAATCCTTGTTATACAATTAAGATTGATAATAAATACTTTTCTTGATATACTTATTTTTCCTCATTAAATAATCAATTTTAGTATATATGCTGCCAAAACAAGCACCCTCATTAAATAATCAATGTCCATTTTTAAAGAAAAATTCAGACTCAAAGGATTTACAGTTTATTTAGTGGAATGTAGCTATACCATAGAGTTGATATGGTTAAGGACATGCTACGCTAAAAGACAGTCTTTTACATCTTAGAAACTGCACAAAGAAGGTTACTCTCAGTTTCTCCTCACCCTTCTTTTCATGATAATTTGAAATCTTCAGTCCAAAGCTTCTCACCCCATGTTGAGAGGAAAAGAATGTTCCTGACTCTGACAACATAGAGACACAGCAAAAAATATAAATTAGATCTCGCTATTGGGTCATGCAATCCTGTGTAATCATATTTTTTTACAGGTACCCAACTACTCATCAAATGAACCATAAAATATACAGATATTCTTGTTTTGGGGGGCTCTTCATTTCTGAAGGTCCCTAGGTCATGTGAAACTTGTATTAAACATACATGTATACTTTATTCTTGCTATCTGTGTTTTGTTACAGGTGCTTCAGCAATAGTTGGGAAAGGTTGAGTGAAGAAAGGGATCTTTCTTTCACTACAGAATTCAAACCCAATCTTCTCAGGTAAGAGAGCATGATGTTTCCCTAACACCCTGAACCTGCATATTGTGGCATTTGAAGGCATGGAAAAGGAGAACAGGATACAGTACACGACTCACTAGCTACTATTTATAAAACCATTGTGGATCATCTGGGAGGTTTATTATTACATAAAGTTCATTTGAAGTGGAGATAGATGCTTACAATTTCAGATAGTAGTTTAGATATCAACAGTACACATTTATACACACTACAGCGAGCACTTAACATGTTGACTGACCATCGCTTATATTTTGTGACACTTAACTGATTGAAATATAATTACTTATTCTATAATTCTGAGTATAAAGAGAAAACAGTTACAATCTGAAGAGGTCAAGTGTCCTTTATACTTCTTTTGTACTATTATTTATTTCCCTTTGCTACTCATGATAATGGTAAATCTTGCTGATTTAAGTCATAGATGACAGAAAGGCACTTCTAACTAATAATGTAAGAACTCAGAAATTACTTCATTTAATAAAAATGCTGAAGAAAATAGTCAAATCTCATTGAGGACAATAGGCTGGATGTTCTCAGCACCTAATGTAACCCCTAATCTAGTACAAACAAAATATTTCAGCTATTTATGAAAATTACCTGCAGCAATTTTAATTTTAAGGCTTTTAAAATGCAGAGACCCCCTATTGAGAATCCTTTTCTACTTCAGTTTTCAATGTTGTTTCATTTAAAGTGGTTTCTAGGATTTGTATTTCCTTTTCAAGTTCCTAACATTTTAGAAAACTTATTGTGGATTAATGAAGACAGTAACACAATTTTTTTAAATCTCATTCTGACACTTATAGCAAAAATCTTATATGAGTTTTCAATAACACGGAAACAAAAGTAAAGGTAAAATTACAAGTAAACTTTCTTTAGCAGTTGTTCTTAAAAAATTAATTCCATGTTTACTTGCAAGATTCAAATCCTTTATAGAGAGAAAAAGATGAAAAAATAAAAATTTTAGGTGGATAAGTAAGTTTTTGGATCATAAAACTGTCTTTTCAGAGATTCTATAATGCTTTTGTTGTTTGTTTCTCTTTCCTTCAGTTACCAAACACATTCTACACTTTGAGTCTCATGATAAGTCCTAAATTCTGCAGGCAAATGATTCCAGGCTTTTGATAATTTATCCATGTACGTAAAATCCACGCCACATTGCTACAACTGGAACTGAGTTCCTGTCTCAATTATTGCTTATCTGGGAATTCAGAGTACACAATTCCATTCACATCAAACCAACGTTATGGTCTATTTAATATTCTTTCACAAATTCAAAATTACTTGAATTAAGCATCAGAGGTGCTGTATAGAAGGATTAGAGGTTTAAGCAGGATTTCAATGGGACAAAAATTTAGTTTTGAAATTGATTAAATTAAAATATTAATACAAATGTAGACTTTCATTTTCCTTTTATTTTCAATGGTCATATATCTGTATGTAGGTAGTTGTATACATGTGGATATGTGTTCTTATATATTTAAAACTGGCAAAAAGGGAATCTTAATCATTTTTATACATTTTGTTTTGAAATGCACATAGGTTAGCATTGCCAGGCACCATCTAGGATGTCCAGTTGAATTATATTTCTAATAAGATTTTCAATATAACTTCTAAATATAAAACATACTTATGCTAAGATATTGTTCATTATTAATCTAAATTCAAATTTATCTGGATGCCTTATACTTATTTTTTTGCTTAGCTTGATTGAGATAAAATTGTCAAGTAAAAATTACTTACATTTAACAGACACGATGCTATCTTTTGTCCTGTGCATACATTGCAAAATGATTGCCAAAATCAAGATAATTAAAATACCCATCACTTCTCATAGCTGCCATTTTTTCTATACTGATAATACTTAAGATCTAGTCTCTTAGCAAATTTCAAGATACAATACATTATTCCTAACTATAGTAATCATGCTGTACATTAGGGCTGTAGCACTTATTTATTTTATCATTGATAATTTGTACCTTTTGATCAACATTCTCTATTAACCTACCTGCTCATGCCTGGTAACCATTCTTCCACTCTGTTTCTAGGAGCTTGATTTTTTTTTATATTCCAGAAATCACACAGTAATTGTCTTTCTGTGCCTATTTTATTTCATTTAGCAGGATGTCCCCCAGCTTCACCCTCTTGTTGCAGATATGACGATTTCACTCTTTTTAAAGGTCAGATAAGCCACTTTTCAAAGGAATACTTATAAATGTGTGTAAATATATGAAAAAATTTCAGTAACAGTAACCAGGGAAATAAAAAACAAAGGCACAGTGAGGTATTACCTCACACAAGTTATGATGGCTATTATAGAAAAAGTCAAGAGAGGCTAAGGTTGGTGGTGCACACCTGTAATTTTAGTATTCTAGAAAGCTGAGGCAGGGGGACCATGAGCTCAAGCTCAGCGTGGGCATCTTGGTTATTTAGAGAGACCTCGTCTCAAGATAAAAATGGGTAGGAAATAGCTCAGTGCGAAAACCCTGGGTTCAGTCACCAGTATGCCAAAATGCTGCTGCTGCTGCTGCTGCTGCTGATGATGATGATGATGACGACGATGATGATGGTAATGGCATGAGAATATAAATAATGATGAGATGTGGAGAAAATGGAATCCTAGAATGGTGTTTTGGAATGTAAATTGGTATGGCAATTTCAGAAAAATCGTTTGGGGACCCCTCAAAAATTGAAAATAAAGCTACTATACAATTTAGAAGTCCAGCTTTTGGGTATAATTCCAAAAGAAAATAATGAGTATATCAAAGAGATAAATGAATTGCTGTGTTTATTACAACACTATGGACAATAACCAGGATATGGAATCAACCTAAGTGTTCATAGGTGGTTGAATGATTTTTTTCCTTCTTTTTTTTTTTATTTTGAAAAGAATACAACCAAACAAAACAAAACAGAGTAAAGTCAATCAAAACAAAGCAATGAGCATGGTACATGACTTTTAAACAGGGTAAAAAGCAATCGATAAGGCTACCATAATGGCTCTTGTTATCTGCAATATACCTGCCCATACCATCAGGGATAAGTAAAATCAAACAAAATACAACAAACCAAAACAGTAGAAACAAAACAAAACAAAACAAACAAAGCAGCACAATATAAGCAATACAGAATTTCAAGATACTAGCAAAACAGCATTGGCTACCATAATGTTTGTTATTTTCAGAATACTTGCCTACACCTTCAGACATATTACAATCAAACCACACAGAATAGAGTAAAATCAATCAAAGCAAACAATGAAAGCCATACAGAGTTTCTAAACAACATAATTGGACATCCTCGATGGCTGCAATTACACATTTTGTTATCTTTAAAATAGCTCTCCATGCCATCAAGTATAATAAAATCAAACATCAGAATAAAATGAAACTAATCAGAATAATGAATACAATCTGAATTTCAAATCATGATAATAGATTAATAGTGGTCATTTCCTTCCCTTTTTAGATAATTCCTCCCCTTTGACTTTCCCAATATGTATTGCACATTTTGGATCCCACTAAAGCCTTTAGTTTGTTATGCTATGGAGACATAAACTCGTATTTGTTAAATTCGGCCACCATAAAATAGGTATGAACTTGCTAGAAAACAGTTAGATAAGACTCAGTTATTCCATTTGTAAGGATATGTTCTAAGGTATATTATCAAAAAATGTAACAAAGATGTGTTTACACAGAGATATTTCAACTTATGCACTGAATATTTATTTCACACATTTTCTAAACACTGGGAATAAAACTTGGGAAGACTACAGCATGAAGTTTGCTTTCATAAAAGCAGAATTATCACAGAAGATAATAAATTTTAAAAACATAATAAATAATTGAGTAAGAACATATCAGCTTCATGACAAAAAATAGAACCATATGCTATGATTCAGGAAATAAGAACTTGTTTTCACAGAGTTAAGGGAGAGCTTCAGTAAAGAAATGATGCTTGCTCTGAAAACTAAAAAGTCTGGAATGGAAAAGGGAGAAATATGCGAAATGTAGAAAGTAGACAAAAAGTTTATACAACTTGGTAAATTAGGCCTCAGCAAGAAAAAAAAATGACAATGAGATCTGCGTTAGTAAATATAAGGAGAATCCTGTAAAATGATGTCACAAAAGCAATAGGAGGGCCTGATGAATGGTGGGTCCGAAAGCTCAGGATAATGCGTGTAAATTTTGTAGTAAAAATACTAAGAAACAAATTGGAAGTTTGAAACAAATACACTAAAAATGTAATTTGTGTTTTATAAAATGAATTCTAGTTCTTGTGTTGTAAGCACTCATGGGTGTAGATCAAGTGACCAGAGAGATGGAAAAAATGAGATGTCTGAGGAAAATGATAAACTCAAGCTGACATGATTTACTTGGCATACAGGCTACCAGGAGAAAGGTAAGAAAGCAATCAACGATACTTGATAATTTTTTGGTGTAAGCAACTGCTAGATGCCAGTGTGCATGTAACGAGCTTTGTGGATCAAGAGTTCAGCTGTGACAAGTTAATTTTTATTTAATATATATTCAAGTGGAAATATAAAGTAGTACCTGACTATAGATTTGAAATCCTAGAGAAAGATCAGGACAGGAGACATAAATTAACATTTTTGTCTTTAAAATCTTGGCAATGACTGAGATTTCCCAGGAAAGGGAATAAATAGGGTAAGAAATGGTAATAAATTTGAGTCCAAAAAATAACCGGAGATCTGGAAGAGAGTAAAAAAAGATTGAAAAGAAGCAGACTGTGAATCAGGAGACAATTCAATACTGTTTAATACACAAGAGACAAAATACTTATTTTCATAAAACAGACAATCAACCTCAACAGAATAGATCTAGAGACCAGAGAGCTGAGAAGGGATCGTGACATGGTAATATGATGACTACTGGTTACTGGGTAAGAGAATATTCGTGGGACTAATCAGCAGTAGATACTTGACTGAACTTGAAAAATGCAGGTGAGACAATATACGTAACTACTGAAAACTCTTACAAGAAGCCATGCTATAGAAAGGCGGAAAGAAATGTGGTTACATGGTAGGAGAAGTAGGCTGCTTAAATAGATGAAATGACTTGACTGTGGCCTGGATGAGTGTCCCCAGAGGTTAATGTGCCAAAGGCTTTGTCCCTGGAGTAGCACTTTAGGATGGGTTGGCACACGGACAGAGGTCCTCAGGTTATTGTGAGGTGTGCCCTCAAACCTGGTTGTCTCTGTCTGTCTCCTTCCTTGTGATGTGAGAGATTTGTTCCAAATCAGGATCTCTGTCATCACCACCCTCCCAATTTTCAAAACACTGAAGCCACCTGTAACAGCTAGAACCATGACCTAAATAAACATTTTCCTTTTCAAGGTCATTGCCTCAGGTGTTTCCCTAAAGTAATTTCACATTAATGAATTTAATTCAATAGGGAAGGGGTAATTTATTCATGTGGAAGATACAGTAAATTCAGGGATGATTATCTTGAATGAAGAAGCTGGACAGAAGCTGGAGCACAAGTGGAGGCAATAGACTAACAAGATAGGCACTTCTGTTCTGGTAGAGGTGATCTGATTGATGACAGTAAGGAAAAAAAGAGGATAGAAAGTTTGAAAAACACAGAAATATATTGAAATATGGGTTTAACAGTGAAAATTAAAGAACTAAAAATGAATCCATATCATGTAACATAATATAACCATTAAATATAAATCTTTCAGTGAAATAGGAGAAATATTCATAAAGTTAATTACAAAAAGAAGATGAAAGCTATGTAGAGGATACAATACCAAGTATGTAAGAAATATATAAGAAGAAAAGTGTATATGCTAAAATACTAATAGCAGTTAAATACAAATTTTATTCTTGTGAGTAAGGATTATGTCACACTTCATATGCTTGTATGTGTGAAATAATATTTTCAATTTAAAGACAAAAAAACAAAATTTCAAAATAAAATAATAGAAGAGTAACAATAGTTAATACATTGCATATTGTTATCTTCAAAGTAATTACTCAGAGTACATGATAAAGGTAAGAAAAATTGTCAATATGATATTAGGAAAAACCTTTCCTTTCAATGAACTAAGAGAAACTAGTTATGACTATCTTATCTTGTATTGTTTCCCTTTCTTCCTTTCTCCTTTCCCCTACACCTGTTTCTCTTTCCTTTTGAACAATTTCTTACCATTTCACAATATCTATTGTACATTTTGAACCTTATTTATTCTTTTAGCTTCTCACATCAGGGAGGTAATATGATGTTTACACATGTGAGTCTGATTTATTTCGCTTATGATCATGGTCTCAAGATGCATTCATTTACCTGTAAAAGTCTTAAGTTTATCCTTCTTTATGGCTGAGTAGTACTTCATTATATATTTTTAAAAAATCCTTTCTATCCATTCCTTGGTTGATGAACATTTGGACTGTTTCCAAGATTTACTCATTATAAATTGTGCTGCTATAAACATGGATGCACATATATCTCTGTGGTATGATGTTTTTAATTCTTTCAAGAAGATAGCAAGGAAGGGTATAGCTGAGTAAAATGGGTCCTCTAATTCTAGATTTCTGTGGTATCTTCATAGTGATTTCCACAGTGGTTGCACCAGTCAAGACTCCCACCAACAGTGAAGAAGGTTTCCTTTTTCCCCACAGCTGTGCCAGCATTTATTATTGAATGATTTCTTGATGATAGCCATTGTTTCTGGAGTGAGATGCAACCACAGTGTTGTTGTAATTTGATCTGTTGAAAGACCAAGGCTGTTGAACAATTTTTTTGTGTATATTTATTTACTGTTTGTACTTCTTCATCTGAGAAGTCTGTATTGATCTCAGATGCCCATATTTTTCACTGGATCTTTGAATTTGGGAGGCCTGATTTTTTTCAGTTCTTTATGAGTTCTTGATGGATGTCTTTTGTCTGAGGGACAACAGGCTATAATTTTTCCCAACAAGAAGTCTCCACCTATACCTATGTGTTCAAGATTTCTACCTACTTTCTCTTCCAGAAAAGATTGCTGCAACCAGCATGTGTGTGTTTACCTGTGGTGAGTCATTGTTACATAACTGCATCCCACTGTGTGCCTGTTCTAGATAAGTGTGGTCATGTCCTTAGGTGTCCTTAGCCATCCCTGAGTTTTTAAACAGTCTTCATGGTTCCCCACACCCCAAACCCTCAAAGGTCCAGATATGTAAGTGTAACGTTCTGTATGTAACAGAGCACCAAGTACCCGCAGTCAACAAATCAAGAACCGTGTGATTTTGCAAAACTACTTTTTCCATTTGAACAGTTTCATCTATAAGCAACTTCAGTGCCTGACAGGGACAGAAGTTGGTGGTTTAAAAGTACATATACATCTCAGAATCACTTTAATTTCCACAAGCAAAACTAAGGAAATGCTAGGGAGGAAATTTGATATTTTTGCTTAAGAATCAACATTCTTCAGTTTTAATTATTTTTATATTCTGTCACATATTCTCATACCATAACTTTAAATTCTGTGAAAAGATATTTTCTATTTTTGTGAATTTTCAAAAAATCACAGTTCACTGAATATATTGTTAAAACACAGTTTTCAATAATAGAAGTTTGCCTTTGCTATATTAAATAGTAAGATTATCATTTTTTTCTCAATATATTAATTTTCAAGAGCCTTAAAAATTGAATCTATGTTACAACTGTGGGAAATCCTTCCATTTAAATTTTTGTTTTTATTTTGCAATAACAAAGATTTATTGGAACACATGACTGTCTCCTTGAAGTTTGATTCTTGGCAAATCACTTCCTAAATAAAGTAGAATACCATGAATGATATGAACTGTTTTCATGCTGAATATGAATTGTGCTCAATATGAATTGTATCCATGCTGGAATTTGCAAAATGGAGCATAATGGTAGCATAG
This sequence comes from Cuniculus paca, assembly GCA_004365215.1. Taxonomy (NCBI): domain Eukaryota; kingdom Metazoa; phylum Chordata; class Mammalia; order Rodentia; family Cuniculidae; genus Cuniculus; species Cuniculus paca. The sequence continues at coordinate 21,161 of RJWT010010386.1, forward strand.
GTGCCCAAATCTGTACTATGTTCAATGATTGCTGGAAAGAAATTGAAAACAAGAATGAAGGAGAAAAAAGAATATATTCTTCAGGAATCCTGTATTCTTTGAGGTTTCTAACTGTTTTTACAAACTTTTTTTATGCCTTTTGAAGAACTCATTCTCCAAAAATGGTTGAAATTTAATGGAGTGTTCAGAGTCACTGTCCATATTTAAGGAATTCGAGAGGCCATCAGTCTTTAGGCCTGCTTGTTGATCTGTAATATTTCATTAGAAATATGTTATTTTCAAAATTACAAGTCATCAAAAAAACCTCTGAGCTATCATAAGGAGACATTCCTAATCAAATGAACGTGTCTGAATGCATTCTTAAGTCTTCATATAAGTAGTAAAACAATGACTCATTTTTGTAGTGACATAATACACAGCACCAGTTGTGAATATAGAATAAACTGTCCCTTGTGAATGTCATAAATACATCCAAAGCACCAACCAAGCTATTCTTTAAAGTGACTAATAGTAATAATGTTCAAATTGTAGAATTACCCAGATTAAAATAGGAAAAATATTACTTCATTCAGAATTCAAACAATTCTCTAATTCATTTTTTTCTCTCCTTTATACATGGTATTGCAATAAGCAGTACTGTAAAAATTTTTAAAAAACAAATTAAACAAAGAGAACTGATTAGGATGTGTTGTTTTTGATGATTAAGATACATTTAGCTTTTCCATGGGAATCAATAAATTGCTTGAATATTTCAACAGAGCTATTTTCAAAAGCATGACTTGTAATATTCTGAATCATAACTTATGATTGGACTCCAAAATATAAAAAATATGTATAATTATCTTTCTAATTTCCATCTGGATCTAGAACTCTGTTCTACATGAAATAAAGTCTTTTTAAAATTAAACAAAAAGTCCAGAAATCATTTATACTAAATAAACAGTATTTTGTAAATTGCAAGTAGTTGTAAATAAAAAGCTCTAAATAATGATAGTATTTGTCATATAACTCTGCTTAGATTATCAAATTTTTTTACATAATATAGGATTTTCTAACTGAATGGAATGTATAATTACTTTTTAAGATGTGTTTTATTAATTCATTTTGTATACATTTATTAGGAATCTAGACCATACTACACTGATTAAGGCATCAGAGAGTCAGGGTCCTTTGCTCATAGAGACTCTAGTTTAGTGTATTAGGAGGAATAGTATTTAATTATGTCATCAGAAATTAATGTAAACTTGCAGCTATGGCCTGTGCAATAACAGATGGGTGGTAGGGCTCTGTACACCTGTACAAGTTTCACTTGTGTATAAGTCTTCTAAACACATTACATAATTTTAAAAATGTAGATTTCTGCATTCCAGTTGAAAACTACCTTACTATTGTCAGTCTGTTTCTTTGAAACAATAGCTAAAGCATGGTCTCAAAAACAATGTCTATGAAATAATTTAGCGATCATAATATTTTCCATTATTATAAATAGTGTACCAAAGTCCCCTACCATTACTATACTGCAATCTATCTCTCCCTTTACTCTTTGCTCTACATATTTAGCTATTACACTATTGGTACATATATAATTATTAAATTTCCTTGATTAATTCATCCCTTTATCATTATATAACTTTCTTCATTATTTCTTTTTACATTTTTTGATCTATAGCTTTTGTGATAGAACTGTCACTATCCCTGGTCTATTTTATTTTGCATTACCATGGAGTATCTTTACCCATGTCTTCGCTTTCAGTCTATGTGTACCCTTGAAAGTGAAGTGATTCTCTAGCAGGTTACATATAATTGGCTCTGAATTTTTCTATTAATTCATTTATTCTGTGCCCTCTAAGTGTAAAGTTTAAATGTTTATAGTTAAGGTAACTGTTAGCCACAGGTTTTATGACTGCCTTTTTGATAATTATTTTCTGGTCATTTTGTCAATATTTTGGATGTTTCTGTCTCACTAGCTATCTTCTTAGTGACTTGACAGTTTTCTGAATAGGTACATTTGAAAACTTTTTTTTAATTTTTGATTTATGCATCGCCTATAGGTTTAAAGCATATGTAATCAAATGGTATAAAGTCTGAGGGAGACTAAGTTTAATTTTCTTTGAGATTTATTACATAGCATGATAAATGTACCTACTGGTTGAGTATGGTACATTTCAATATTACTAAGAGAAGAAGTCTCAATTTTTTATCAGAAAGTTGTCAAATATTTGAGGTGATGGTTAGGTTAAGTAGTTGGATTTAATCATTCCACATTGTATTAACAAATCAAGACATCACTTTGCCCAACAAATGCAGACAAGTATAATTTGTGATCTTATAATTAAAAAGTTTTCCTCATTATGTTGCAAAAATTGAATTCAGTTCTCAGTTTTCCAATGTTAGTCAAGTGAAAATAATACAAGTATTTATCTGTACATGTAATTTCAAGAATGCTACCTAAGGGAAATAATAATCCTTGTATTTTGAGGACATGACTTCACTTAAGATAAATTTAAACTTAAAGAGACCCTAGATATATCACCTTATGGCTTTACCACTTTTCAAAAAAAATGTAGCTATATATTTTTCCTAATCAGATTATATTGGTACATTTTAGGTGTATACAATGATCACATTCATCACAGAGAATTTGTAACTGTCGATGATATAATTTGTTTCTTTTTTTCCCCACTGCCCTACCCTCTCTTCAAACCCTCCTCCCTTCCCCATTTACAAAAGTTTTCATCTTTTCCTTCTGTTCACATTTTTGTTTTACTTTTCCCTTCTTTTCTCTCCCTCTCCTCTCATTCTTGTTCCCCTTCCATTTTAATATTGAACCTTGACAACATGCTCTTAAGCAAAATAAATCAGGCACATGTGTAAATACTGCCTTGTTTCTCTGGTATGAGAGATGAAAAAGTGTAAATAAAGACCAAATGTAAACAAGTATCTGTATATTATTATTTTCCTAAGCATTAGCCTAAAAGAGGAAACAGGTTCCTTTTAATCAATTATTTGCAAGCAAACTACCATATTATCCCATTGTCCTAAAGAATATATTTTTTGAAAAACTGGTGCTGCTCTTTTTTTATGTACAGTGGAAGAGAAAATGAGATACAGAGCTGGTATATTTTGGTGGTCTGAGTCATCTAAATACTTAGAATATAGAATGAGA
>RJWT010010387.1:0-24233 GCA_004365215.1 Cuniculus paca
ATTGACATTAGATCTTCTCTAACATTCTTGTAGAATTTAGCAGTAAATTTCTTGGAAACTGGGCTTTTCTTAATTGGTAGTGTTTTTTTATAACTTCTTCAATTTCACTGACTGATACTCAGGATTTGTATATCTTCTTGGCTCAGCTTTGGGAGTTCATATGTATTAGGAATTTACCCATTTCGTCTGAATTTTCCCTTTTATTAGAGTACGGGTTCTCAAAATAGTTACAAATGATCTGAATTTTAGCAGAATCTGTTGTAATTTCACTCTTTTCATTTCTAGTTGCATGGATTTGGATTGTTTTTCTTTTTTTATTTGGTAAAATCGGCTAAGGGTTTGCCTATTTTGATTTTTCTTCCAATGCTTTGATTCACTGATTCTTTGTCTTCTTTTTTAAATCTCAGTTTCATTAATTTTTCTCTCAATTTTTATAATTTCTTTCCTTAGCCTAGCTTTGGATCTGGACTATGCTTGTTTTTCTATGACCCTGATGTACATCATTATTTATTAGAGTTCTCTCTGTTTTTCTGATGTGAGAGTTCACTATTATAAACTTCTGCCTTAAAACTGCTTTCATTAGTCTCATAGGTTTCAGCGTGTCATACTGGTGTTATTGTTTGATTTTAGGAGCTGTCTAATGTCTTCCTTAATTCTATATTTAACCCATTGATTATTCAAGAATGTACTATTTAATTTCCACGTGTTTGCACAGTTTCTGTGATTTCTTTTGCCATTGATTTCTAGTTTCCATGTACTATCATTGGATAATATATATGCGATCATTTCAATTCTTTTGCATTTACTTAAGCATTGCTTTGTTAGCTAGTATGTGCTCTATTTTGGAGAAAGTCCCATGTGTTGCTGAGAAGAACATGTATTGTTATTGGATGGAATACTCTGTGGGTATCTATTAAATCCATTCATTTGAAGATTTGGTTCAACTCTGATATTTGTTGATTTTTTTTTTGTCTAGTTGATCTGTTCATTTGTGACAGTGGGATATTGAGGTCCTCTGTTACAATTATATTGGTGTTTATCTGATTTTTAATGTCCATTAATGTTTGTTTTATAATTTGGGCATATTGGTGTTTAGTGTATATATGTTTATATTTGTTATCTCTTCCTGTTGAACCGTTTCCTTAACCAAAAGATAGTGACCATCTTTGTCTCTTCTGATCACTTTTGTTTTGAAATCTGTTTTGTCTAAAGCTAGGATAGCTGTTCCTGCTTCTTTTTGAGTTACCATTGCACGGAATATTGTTTTCCATTCTTTTATTTTTATTATGTGAAATTCTTTTTGAATTAAATGGGTTTCTTGTATAACTGTACCTTGTTGGGCTTTGTTTCTTGATCTCTCCTGCCAAGCTGTGTCTTTTGATTTGGGCATTGAAGCCATTCATATTGAGAGTTATTACTGAAAAGTATTGACTTACTCCTGCCATTGCATTATTTTCCTATGGCTGATTTCCTTATTTTTTCCTTTTGCTTAGCTGCAAAATACAATTTGTCAAATGCATTCATTCTTTTTGATTTGTTAGCATTGTTAGCTTTATTGTATCTTTCTACCATATCCTTGGGAATTTTTTGTAATGCTGGTCTGGTGGTAATGAATTTCTTGAGTTGCTCCTCATCAAGGAAATACCTTATTTCTCTATCAATTCTTACAGGATACATAAGTTGGGGTCAGAAGTTGTACCTTTTAGGGCTTGAAACATTTCATACCAAGTCCTCTTGGACTTTTAAGATTTTTATTGAGAAGTCTGCTGTAATTCTAATGGGTTTACTTTTTTATGTCATTCATTGCCTTTCTCTAACAGTTTTTAAGACTTTTTTCCCTGTGATCAATCAACTTTTGGTACTTGGAGTATAATGTGGCATGGAGAGGTTCTCTTTTGATCATGGTAACTTGGAATTCTATGTGCCTCCCTTATCTGTGTGTCTGCCTTTCCCTACATTTGGAATTTCTTTTGCCATTATTTCCATGAATGGGTTTTTTTATGCCATTCAGGTTATCTTCTGTATTTCAGTTATTCTACTTACTCTTAGATTAGTCTTCTTTGCATCATTCAGCAACTATTGGATTCATTTTTCATGTTCTTTGGTTGCTTTTAAAGTGTATTTGAGTAGTTGGTCTTTAAAGAAATTCTGTAGTCACATTGGTTACTTCTGCTACCCATGCTGTCAATATAGTTTTTAATCTCCTGGATTTCTGATTGAAACATTTTCATGGAGTCTTGTTCTTTGCTAGATTGGTGATTCATGTTTTGTATAGCTTTGTTTAGTTCATCTAGATTTTTGTTAGTGAATCTGAAAGCTCCTGGATCATTTTGGTTATTATTTCCATTATCTGTCTAGTTATAACTTCTCCTGGATCATTTTGGTCATTATTTCCATTATTTGTTTAGTTATAACTTCTATAGTTTGGTTAAGTACCTCTTTGTTCTGTTTTCTAACCCCCTCTGTTATCCTTTTGAGTAATTTGAGCATGTGGCTTATGCTGTTCTTCCTCTTATTATCTGCTAGATTGGCTTTGGGGGAGTTGGGAATTTTGGGAGATACTTTGTTACCTTGTCTTCTCATATTTCCATTGTTTGTTTATTTTGTTTTGTTTTGTTGACCTTTATTAGTACTGGATTGCAGTACATAATGATTACATTCACTGTAGGAAATTGGTACATGTACATAATACATTTCAATTTTTCTCCTTTCCTCCACCTCCTTTTATTTTTTTCAGCATCAGATTCATTTATTTATCTTATAAGACCTTACAAAGTTCATTATCATATGTACAGATTGAGAACCAGGCTAGTAAGCCAAAGAACTTATAAAATATGTAAGACAACTGTACTAAGTTAAAGTACACTTTTAGATATATTGTTCACACTGGATTAAAATGCCTCTTCTCTCTCACTCTCTCTGTCTTCCTATTATCTGTCTTTTATTACATATAATATACATATGTTTTATGTATTAGTATGCATTTTTGTATATGTTTTATATATGTAAAATAAAAGAGAGAGTGTGTTTATGTCTGTCTTTCTTTCTTTCTTTTTTTTTTTTTTTTGAGACAAGGTCTCACTATACAGTTCACACTGGCCTTGAGCTCACTTTGTAGTCCAGGCTGGTCTCAAACTTGCAATGATTCTCCTGCCTCAGCCTCCCAAGTTCTGGGGTTACAGATGTGGAGAGAGTGTTTTTCATATATGAGAAACCATGAAATATTTAAGCTTATGTGTCTGAGTTACTTCATTTAATCTTATGTTTTCTTGTTTTGTTTTGTGTTGAGGTTTGTGGGTGCTTATAATGTAAAGACTTTGTTGCTAGTACAGAAATTTCTTTAGTTAGTTGCTTTTCAGTGATGTACTTTGGGTGTGGCTAATTATACTTCTTGCCTCAGCCAAGATTCCACCACCTTGGTTAATTTGAGAGTGGAGGATGCAGTGCAATTGGGCTAATGCTAAGTTCTCTGTGAATGTCTTCTAGTACTTTTAATGTCACAAATATAATCTGAATATTGGGTTAAAGGAAAAAAACATTAATAGCAACAATTATGTGACACTGTTCATGTCAAACAATTCAGCTATAGTAGTATTGTCCAAGACAAATTGGATATTACATAGTATAAGAACCAATTATGTACCACCCTTAACCTAGAGAAAAAATTCACAATTATGGTATAAACATTAAGAAAACATAGGTATTGACTAATATGTACTAAATGTGACTGCTATATCTCTGTTAGTGGTAGAAGAGAATTCAACAGTAATTTTATAGAGTTAACTATTAAAAGATTAATAAAGCTTTGCTATGCTATTAAAGTTATAAAGGGTTGGGAATAGGGGAGTGCAAAAGAAAAGTTTGAAACCTGAAGCTATATGCTATGAAAAGGAGGAGAGAGAAGTGGTACAAAGAATTCTATTGGGGAGTAGAAGAATGTTTATAGAATTAAATAAAGGTCTAATAAAAAACTTAGAAGTAACAATAGAAGATAAAAGAAAAAAGGGAGGGAAAATTATATGGGGAGTAAAAGTAAGACACAAAAAATTAAAAGGAGAAAAATTATGAAGGAGGAGAGGAAAAACTAAAGAAAGAAAGAAAATAAGAAAAAGAGATTAAAAGCAAGGAAAAAGTACAAAGGAAAATTCTCCCAAACCACAATAAACTGGTGAAAACTAGAGAAGGAGAGGAAAGAAGAAAAACAAAACAAAAAGGAACACACACACAAAAGAAACAACAGAAAGAAAGAGTTTGTCTGTTATTCTGAATGTGTGGTTTTCTTCCAGGATTTACAATTTGGGGGCAGAGTCCAAGTCAAGACGTGTCCCTGCTCACAGTAGTAGATAAAGAAGGCAGTCAGGCCCCTGATCTGTGCTGGATGCAGGTACCAGCAGGCGGTGGAATTAGGGTGAGGGCACCAACGCCATGACTTTCAAACCCAGAGCAACGCAGGCTGAGGTTTTAACTTTCCTGTCAGATATTCCCTTGTTCCTGGAGATCTACATCTATCTTTCCTTCTCCCCAATTTGTCCCCCAGTTGTTATTTTCCAGTGTCTGGATTCTGATTCTTGGAGAGGGTGAGTTGTTCTCACTTACCACTCTGCCATTTTCTTGAAAGTCTCCTTTACCATATTTCCCCTTTGATTATCTTCTATGTGTTATTATTAGGATCATACTAGGGGGACAAAAAGAGCCTTGACTTAAAAAGTGGGTTCCTAGACTCTTAGAAAGAGGCCCCATAGGATGTAAGATACTGCAAGTTTGAGGCATCTCACTTCATTTTTCTAGTCAAACCTTGCACAAGCTCTATACATTGTAGTGGTGCTCTTACCTTGCTACTCCAAAAGACCAAATTTTAGCCCAAGGATATCCCTCTGAAATACCAGTCATTTTTTTTCAAATTTCAGAAAGCAGAGTTTACAGATCTCTAAAATAATAGGACTTTTTTTTTTAATGCTAAGGATCCAACTTAGGATCTTACAAATGTCAAGTAAATGCTCTACCAATGAGCTACACCCCCATCCCAGGATTCTTCTTTAATACTCATTATCCCTGACCCCAATAACATGAATATGAACACCATGGTGAATGCTCATCTCCCACCTGCTTGCATTGGATGAACAACATAGTAAGCCATGAATAAGTCATCAAACTGTGGAGAAGTGAGAGAAAGAATAAGGAAATTCTGTGTAAATTTTACTTATTTTTCTAATCACATTATTAGATATACTGAACTTGAACTTGTCAGCTCATGAAATTTTTATTTATCAGCTCATTTATTATAAAAGGTTGAAGGAATTCCATGTATCTTTTCATACATGCTTCAAGCATTTCTGTAAGTGATGATACTTGCTTTATCTTTCAATTCTGAACACAAAAATCTTGGCTGGGCATAGTGATACACTCAGAAGGCTGAGGCAGGAGAATTGTCATGAGTTCAAAGCCAGTTTGGGCTACATAGTGAGTTCAAGGTCAGCTGGAACTACATAGTGAGTACCTGTCTCAAAATAAATAAGTAGAGCCGGGCATGGTGGTGCACTGCTGTAATCCCAGCACTTGGGAAACTGAGGCAGGAGAATCATTGCAAGTTTAAGACCAATTTGGGCTACTTAGTGAGCCCAAGCCCAGACTGAACTGCTTAGTGACACCCTGTCTCAAAAAGACAAAAAAGAAAAGAAAAGAAATAAGTAGATTGATTGATTGATTGATTGATTGATTGATTGATTTTAAGGTCAGCCTGGGCTACATATCAAGTTCCAAGCCAGCCTAGACTATAAATAGAAACCCTTTCTCAAAAGAAAAAAAAAATTCTTGGTTGCAAAGACACTTAAAGTTAGTCAGGGACTTTTCTACTAAACAATACATAAAGGGATTTTTGTATGGGGCTTATTAAAGAGCTAATATTTGAGAGAAGAACACAAATTGTAGGATGAACTAGACTTGATTAACATATAAATATATAATATGGAAATAGTAATTAAAATATAGCCATGCAACACTTTTGGTAAAATATAGAATTGTCTTCATTAATTCTATCAACAAATTACACTAAGAATATTCCTGGTTAGGAGATAATGGAAAGTTCTGATAAACTGACTTAAATATAGAGAACATTATTTTACATATAGGGAAGTCTCAAGAGAGGGCAACATTCAAGATTGATTGGTTTAGTAATCCAATAATGTTATCAAATACTTAAGTTCTTTCCAGTTATGCACTCTGCCAACTCCTGTACATTGCTTTGGTTTAGTACACCCAATGAAAGAAGAGGGTCCCTCTTTCTGTCTCTTTCATAGTATTGCAGAAACTTGTCCCCAAAACCCTGCAGCAGACCATTCCTACACCAATCGCTAGCCATGCTTACGGGATTGCCACAGTAACCTGGGCTGGTCATCTGGTGAGTGGAAGGAATCATAAAGAATCAACCATAACGAATGCTGTACCAGGAAGCTGCTACAGAGAAAACTATTTCTTTGTGTGTGTGTGTGTGTGGCACTGGGGATCAAACTCATGACCTTGCCCATGGCAAGGAGGCGCTTAGGTCACTGAGCTAAATCCCCGGTCCTTGTCTTTTTGGGACAGGGTCTCACTATGCCATTCAGACTGGCCTTGAGCTCACTTTGTAGCCCAGGCTGGTCTCGAACTCGCAGTGATCCTCCTGTCTCAGCCTCCCGAGTGCTGGAATTACAGGCGTGCGCCACCAGGCCTGGCTCAGAGGAAACTATTTCTCACCTGGTCTTGCCCTACCCTTTTCTTCCTGGGTCCCTTAATTTTGTGTCATTCATAGTCTTTCGTGCATTCCCAGTTGACTCAGACGGAAATGTTTTTTTTTTCTCTCATGTAATATCAATACAGTATTTTCATTATCTTTTCTCTATCTGCAGTTTTGAAAAATACAAATTTAGTTGAGAATATCTTTAGCAACTTTATTTCTATACCTAGTTGCTTCAGTTCCTATTAGCTGTTAAAAAGTTTTGTGCAACACTTGACCTCAAGGAAACAAAACTCTATTTTAATGGCTTCTTTGCAAAGACAAGCCCACAGCATCTGCCTTTAAAAATAAGATTCTCTTTGCCCTGCTGCATAAGTTGGAAGAAAGGATAAGTATTAACTCCAGGATCAACTTCATTACCCAATTCAAAAATGCTTTCTATGATCATTTTGTGTATGCAATTAGCAAAGATACTGTTGGACCTCAGTTAGGTAAAGCTGGCCAGTGTTTGCCTTACTGAAGTTTTGTTACTTAACTCTTTTAGTTTCACCTATGTGTGGGTTTTAAAGACAAGGCAATTATACTTTAAATTGTCTCAATAAATTAAAATTCAGTAAATTTATCACATTATGTGACTGAAGGGCACTTGATCAAATTATTTTTTCTAATTATAATGAATTTTGTCTAAGAATTAAAAATTAAAATAAATAATAATTTTTATCTAAGCAAATCACCTGAAAAGCAGAACATTTTTCTTACATTTTGTGTTTTAATGTATATATAATGTTATATCTATAAGGACTTGACTGATTTTTTTCTTTTATTTTCAAATGGAATACAATGTCTCTTCACCTCCTCAAGGTATCGGATTTTCCCCAAATGCTTGATAGTATGAATTTAGGTCTGAAGAAAGGCAGAAAACTTTCTAAATTCAGATTTTCAGGAGAGCTTTTATATTATCCCTTTCAACTTTCTCTGTCTATATTCTTTATTCTATTTTCATTGTAGCCTTCTTGCAAGCAGAAAAATATAGTGGTTCCTTGTTGGCCCTCAGGAAAACTAGGTTTAATTAAAGTCTGAAAAGCACATTTGAAAATGAAGAATGTTAAGCCAAAAATAATTTGTGAAGTGTTTTACCCCAATCTGGGATCAAACCAGTAGTTGCAAGATAAAAAAAAAAAGTAGAAAAAAAATTAAGATATTATGGAAATAGTAAACCAATTGTCAGTTACCGGACATAACTAGCCATTTAGTTGGAAGGAATGTGAGGGCCTGTGGGCCCTTGCACTGTTGTTCTGGAATATTCCAGTGAAACAGTTCTATAGGAGCTGCTTTGGAAAAACTACATGGTCATCACATGTCATTGAGCAAGTCTTGCATAGACAGCAGCAAACTCCTCAGCAACAGAAAACTTTTGGCCTCACATCATGTGTACAATCCACTACAAGGCATTTTATGCTACTCAGCCACCTGAAGTAAACTAATGAGGTGGGTCATCTGAATGTGCTATGTCCCCAGCCATATCTATTTCTCCTTGTCCTCTTCTGTATGAAAGGCTACAGGCTATTCATTTGAAAAATGTGTATTGTACTCTTGTTCCTTGACTTTTGCTTTTTTTCTAATAGTTTCCCACTATGCATAGAATTTAAGAGCTTAGAATTAATTCAGCAAGAATAATATCCATTAGTGAGATTACCACTTGAGAACTTCTCAATTTTTCATTATGTTCATCACACAATATGTTAATTGAAGAGTTGGCAATAATTGCACTTGAAGTCATTATGGTATCGAAACCACAGCAGGTACATTATCAGATGAAATATTTGAATTATAGAGATTGATATTTAGTTTTTTTTGGGGGGGGGCACCGGGGATTGAACGCATGACCTTGCGCTTGCCAGGCAGGCGCTTAGGCCGCTGAGCTAGATCCCCGGTCCTGGTGTTTTTGAGACAGGGTCTCACTATGCCATTCAGGCTGGCCTTGAGCTCACTTTGTAGCCCAGGCTGGTCTCGAACTCACAACGATCCTCCTGTCTCAGCCTCCCGAGTGCTGGGATTACAGGCGTGAGCCACCACGCCCGGCTATTTCTTAGAAAAGATTTCATGCATGTTACTGAACCAACCCAGTAGTCCAGATCATAGAAAAAGAAAAATCAGATTCTCAGTTATATGTGTCCAACTGCCAGACAGTGGTGACATTTTTCAGCTTGATATGGTAAGACGACAGTGACTGTGGTGCAGAATAAATATGTGTGCCATCTCATGTAAACTCCTCGTAGACCCAACTGGCTTCTTATGGAGTGTCTCCTTTGAAGTTGGACCTGATTTTAGTGCAAGTTCTCAACTGAAAAGTGGAATAGTTTTGCTTTTGTTTCTTGGCCAGGAATTACTTGATTCTAAGTCTCGTGAGAAGGCATAGCAAAGAATGGAGTGAAGTGCACACCACTATGGTGTAGAAAATAACAGTTACACTTTTATTTTTTATCATTGGTATCCAGTGCATCCTAGAGGATCCTAGGAACTTGGTGTATAGGTCCTCTTTGGATCTGACCTTCTTATTTGGAGAGTAGCCTCAACCTAATTTGCAAATTTCATTGACAACAGGTACTTGTCTACTATACAAGACTTTGGTACCATGAGATTTAAGCAGGCAACTACATTTAAATTAAGAGAAATATCAATATGAAGAAAAGTAAATAGAAATAAGGGTTAGTTAAAGATTAACACTAGGTTTAGAAGAAATTACCTAAACTAGAGATTGAACTGTACTCTAATTCTTCCAGAAGATGTATTATAAGCAATAGTACTTGATTTGGTGAGAATACAGAAATAGAACTAAGCCAATAGAATTGGAGCCTAAGGTTTTTAGATGCCCTTTGCTTACTTAAATACATTTCACTTAAATCTTCCTTTCAACCAAGGTAGTAAGGGTTTTCAAAACCTAACCTGAGCTGGGCTGTGAGTAGCTCAATTATAGGCACTTGTCTAGCATGTGTGAGTTCTTGGATTGGTTCCAGCATTACATACAAAAAATAAATAAAACCTAACTAGAAGGGTTCTAAATGGTCTACTTTGCATTAAAATGTTCTCATCTCTCACTTTATTTTTGATATCTGAAAAACTAATACAGCTCACTTGAAGCAACCCTTCACAAATTATTTACCCTATGAAGAAAGAATATTCCTAGATAATATAAATGTTCACCTTACAGCAATTGATTTACTGTCATTCACCTTAGGAATGTTCCCAAAGTGTCAACAAATAACAAAATATTAGCGGCAAGGATAATAAATGATGAAATCCTAGGGAATTTGTGTGAGAGTCTAGGTTATTTAAATTCAATTTAGAATAATAAGAAAAACAATAGTATCCTTCCTCTTAAACCTGCAAATCTTTTTAAATTATTAAACTTTTGTGATCATTTTAAAGCAATAAAAAGCAATTAACATGGTTATTGTATTATTTTTTACATCCTCTGTACACCAGAGACCGAACGACTTTAAGAGGAGGTCAAAAAGTCAGAATACCATGGACCACAGATGTCATCTGACATTCAGGTTAGTGAGACTCACAAAAGTACAGTTTTTATTTCTATTCAATGATGGTAAAGTTGACAGAATATTATGAACTGTCAAAGTTAATTAGCTTAATTTTCATTGGTTTAATCTTTATGTTAGAGCTAGAATTTGCTTATCTATATAATTCTATAGTTTCTCCCTCTTTAATTAAATAATTGGCCTCTAATAATTTATTGACCAAATCAAAGCCTTTACTTTATAAAACTGCAAGGAAATTATTACTTTTTTTTCCATTTAAATTGTGCTCAGAAGAGAGGGAAAAGAAACTCTGGTTTACAAAATGAATAATTTCCTTGATCAGGGAAAATGAAGACTCACGTATGCAATGTTGGTGATAGTGAGGATTAGTTTGTGACTGACACACAAAAATTCTGGCTTATATTTCTAGTTCTTCCACTATCTATCTCTCAAGAATCCTACCTTCCCTATTGCCCTGTCTCCATCTTAATCAAAGGGATTATTTCCACTTATTCATATTAGAAACTTAAATCTTGAAAGCACCAAGAAAATATTTCAAACAGGAGCCATGGCAACCCTGAGCAATGACAAGGTTAACATGTCTTGACCAAAAATGAAACTCCTCCTTTCAGGTTTTAACCCGTAGAGGAAATATTTACAACTTGGATTTCAATCTGATGAATGCAAATATTGTCCAGTTATTTACAGGCTATAACCCACTTACCTTTGATTGCTATTTCCACCAAAATAAACTTGTAAATAAAAAAACAAACAATTGCACAAGCAGTAGTGGGAGGCAGTATGAAAAAGCATGGTATATTTGAGAAAGGTTCAGGACTGACTGACCCAAGCTTAGAGTTTATCTAGGTGAGTTATAAAGTATGAGGTTAGAAAAGCAGATTGGAGAGAGATTACAAAGAGCTTTGAGTGTCAGTCTGATAAGCAAAAACACTGAATGAAAGTTGATACAAGTACTTGTATGTGTGTGGCATAATGCTTAGACTTATTTTGTTAAGTCTTCATAACCAGGACTCTGATCAGTTGCCATGAGAATTATCATCCCCTTTTCAGATTTTGGAAAATTTAGATAATTTGACCAAGGTTACATACTTGGTAAGTGGCAGGGCTAGCCTGAGAAGCCAGGTCACTCTGAATCCATAAACTGAGGATTTAGGCTGCTGGGAGTCTGGGTCCTACAGGTTTAGAAAGTTGTGTGTTTGAAGTCTCTATTTATCAAAATTTTGCATGCAAGAAAGGTCAAGCAATTGTACAGAGTTTACTATGAAAAACAGTAATGCTCACTGGGCATGGTAGTATGTGCCTATATCCCCAGCACTCTGAGAGGCCAAGGCAGAAGGATTTCAAGATTAAACCCAGCCAGGGGAATTTAGTAACTTAGTGAGGCCCTGTCTCAAAATAAAAAAAGTTTCAAAGGATTGGGATTGTAGCTCATTGCAACAGCTTGGGTTCAATCCTCCACACCATGAACAAAAAAAAGGAAAAAAAGGAAAACAATAGCCCTCTCCCTGTGTTTACCCTTTTTTCCTCCCAGAAACGCTCTTTTCTCTTTTAAATTATTATTATTATTATTTACCTCTAAATCTTTATATAACATTCGTTTATACAGCAATCTTTACATAACCACAGTTTCTTGTTCTTCCAGTATTACATGTTTTCTGCTTATCTGTAGTAAGACAATGGTTTATCTCTCTTTTTCTCATTCTTTGCCTATACCACAAATGTCACTCTTCACATAAGCATAATTTTATCAAAATTCAGTATTTGCATTATTTTGACTAGGTAAATATTCATTACTGAGCCAAGTAGTGCTAACTGACATTAATTTCTTCTCTGGAATGAACTTTTACTTTTCTTAGATTTAATAATTTTCTTGGTTTTTAGAAAAAAAATGCTTATTTTCTATCCCCCCCGAAGTACACGTCTCATCTCATTGTGTTCAAGCACACAAGTGTCATGAGACACTTGAAGTGCACATTCTTGAAGTTCCTCTCCCAGAATTCCCCAGCCTCATCTAGTTTAGACCAACTGCTATCTCTTTCTAGGGCAGCTGTGTCCTGGGACCCTGTTGAGCATCCTGCTGACTTCCTTTGCCTCTCTCTCCTCTTAGACCCCTTAATTCCTGCATTTTCTGTCCTCTTCTTTCTTTACTTCTGTGTTTGGAGGAATACTTCCTCCATTGTTTACTGAGAAAAAGTACTTGGGAAGTGAATTTTGAAGAACTTCGTTTCTAAAAAAGATCATCCTCTACCTTTGCATTTTCCAGGTTTGGTTGGGAATAGAATCCTGGGTTAAAATATCATTTTTCCTTAGAATTTTCCAGGCATTTTTCCATTACCCTCTACAGATGTGTAATTTTTGATCGTTTGCATGCACAGTCAGCCCTCTGTACCTGAGGCTTCTATATCCACGGGTTCTTCATCCTGAAATTCTGTATCCTCAGATTCAACCAACCTTGGATTGAAAATATTCAGAAACAAATGTGTCTATGCTAAACATGTATAGACTTTATTCTTGTCATTATTCTCTAAATAATACAGTTTATGTATGCTATTACATAGTATTTACATTATATTAGCTATTATACGTAGTCTAGAAATGATTTTTAAAAGAATATGCATAGGTTATATGAAATTAGTGTCATTCATATAAAGAACTTCCTCAGATTTTGGTATCCTTGGGGGTCTTGGAACCCATTTCCAGATCCCACCTCTTAGCAGCTATAAAGCCTCCATAATCCAGTCACCTCCCCCAACCCCCATCATTGTATGAGGCTTTGAGGACATATTTATATATAAACCACTGTACCTTCAGTAATGTGAAAGGCCTCATCCAATCAATTGGAGACTTAAAGAACAAAAATAAATAAATAAGATTTCAAAAAATAAGGCTTCCTAGAGAAAGATCTAGCACGAATACTCCTCAAACTTTTTAATGAAATTGAGAATTCAGGAGTACTTCCAAAATCTTTCTCAGAAACTAACATTATCCTGATTTCAAAATCAGATAAGGATCCAATTAAAAAAAGAGAACTATAGGCCAACTTCTCTAATGAACATAGATGGAAAAGTCCTTAATAAGATGCTGGCAAACAGAATGCAACAAATCATCAAAAAGATCATATACTATGACCAAGTAAGCCAGGGATGCAAGGATGGTTCAACAGGCACAAATCAGTAAATGTAATTCATCACATAAAAAGAAGCTAGAGCAAAAATCACATGATCATCTTCATAGATGCAGAAAAAGCACTAGACAAAATTTGGCATCCATTCGTGATAAAAACCCAGAAAAAAATAGGTACAGAAGGACCTTATCTCATCATGAGAAAAGCTGTTTATGGCCAACATATTGCCAACATCCTATTAAATAGGAAAAAGTTGAAAGCTTTTTTTCTTTTTTCTTTTTCTTATTTTAAAGAGGATACAACAAAGGAAAATAAAACAATAAAACCAATCAGAACAAACCAGAGTAAGTGATACAGGACTTCATATCCATAATGCCTTTTGTTGTCTTCAAAATGGCTACAGATACTTTCGGACATAGTAAAAATCAAACAGAACAAAATAGAAGTAAAAATCAAACAGAACAAAGTAGAACAGAAACAGTAAAAACAAAACAATGGATATAATAAAAGACTACAAAATAAGACAACAGTAAGTTCAAAATGGCTACCATATATATCTTACTATCATTGAAATAGCTGCTCATGCCACTGGGTATAACATAATCAAAGCAAAAGAGAAGACAAGGATGTCCACTAGCACCACATCTGTTCTTTATAGTCCTTGAAACATTAGCCAGAGCAATCAAGCAAGAGAAAAAAAACTTAAGGAAAGAGTGAAAGAAAAATATTATTTGTAGATGACAGATCCTTTACTTACAAGACCCAAAAAACTCCACCAACTGACTCCTAGAATTGATAACCAAATTCAGTAGTGTAGCAGGATACAAAATAAATACACAAAAATTAATAGCACTCTGATATACAAAAAATGAACTCAGTGAAAAAGAACTAGAAAAATAATACCATTCACAATAGCATCAAAAAATTAATTATTTATGTATTAACCTAAGAAAGAGAAAGATCTCTTCAATGAAAATTACATCAGACTGAAAAAAGAAATTGAAGAGGACATTAGAAAATGGAAAAATATCTTCTGTTCCTGGATAGGCAGAACCAATATAATCAAAATGGTTATACTCTCGAAACTAGCATACAGATTGAATATAATCCCAACCAAAATACCAACATCAGTTTTTTTGTTTTTACAGAGATAGAGAAATAATCCTAACATTTATATGGAATCTGAAGAGACTCTGAATAGAAAAAGCAATCCTGGGTAACAAAAGCAAAGCAGGTGGCATCACAATCCTAGACTTGAAGTTATATTACAAAACTACAGTGATTAAAACAGCATGATTCTGGTGCTACAATAGGCATGTGGATCAATGGGACAGAATATGAAAAGCAGAGAACAGTGCCAGACACATACAGCTATTTGATTTTAAACAAAGGAGCCAAAAATATACACTGGAGGAATGGTAGCCTCTTTAATAAATAGTGATGAGAAAATTAGATATTCACATGCAGAAGTTGGAGTTTAGACCCATATATCTCACCATGTACTAACTAAAATCAAAATAAGTCAAAAATCTAAATTTTAAAACAAACAGTTAATCTACTAGAAGATAAAATAGTTATAACTCATAAAGACATAAGTGTACCCAACGACTTTCTGACCAGAACCTCAATGACAAGAAATAATTCTGAGAATCAACAAATAGGATCATATCAAATTTAAAAACTTCTGCGCAGCAAAGAAAACAACCAATAGGGTGAAGAGACAGTTACAGAATTGGAAAAAAATTCTTCGAGCTATTCCCTGGACAGAGGACTAACTTTAATAGTATACAAAGAATTCAAAAAATATTTGACCCCTCAATATAAAAGAACCATTCAGCCCATGAGTCAGCACCATTTGCAGACTGCAGGGGAAGAGAATGAGAAGTCACTGAGAAGCAAGCCCTCACTGCAAATCAGCACCATGAACAGGCCACTGAGGGGAGAGCCAGATGCCAGCCCCTTCTGGAACTTGACTGGGAAATAAGAAGAGCCCCCACCCCCCACTGTAAGCAACCAGCTGATCCAGAGAAACACAGGCTGCAGTGATAGCACTGAGGTAAAATACAATTTAATGCTTGTAGTGTTTAGTGTTTCACTGACTTTGCAGGTCTAAAGCTGGTAGTCTGATCATCTATTCAGAGGATAACTATTTAATGTAGGATCTATGGGGGATCTCCTTCTGAAGGTGGTAGCCCTTGTTAATTCCCTATCATCTTGTTTTAAAGTCCTGTATCATTTTCATTGTTTTGTTGGGTTAGGTTTTATTCTGTTTTGTTTTGTTTGATTTTATTATATCTGATGGCATAGGCAGCTATTTCAAAGATGACAAGATATATTATGGTAGCCATTTCGGATTTATTCTTATCTTGTTTTGAAGTCCTTTATTTCATTCACTATTTTGTTTTTATTGATTCTATTCTGTCCTGTTTTGTTTAATTTTTATTATGTCTGAAGATATCTGCAGCTATTTTGAAGACAACAAGAGACATTATGGTAACCATTGTTGATTTCATATTGTTTTGAAGTCCTGTGTCACTTACACTGGTTTTTTTTTTTTTGGATTGGCTTTATTCTGTTTTATTTTACTTGGTTTTATTCTCTTTAAAATAAAAGTAAAAAAATAAAAGAGCCATTAAAAATGTGCAATTAAAATGAATAAACATTTCTCAGAAGAAGTACAAATGGCCAGTCCATACATGAAAAAATGCTCATTATCCCTGGCCATCAGAGAAATGCAAATTAAAACTCCACTGAGATACAATCTTACCTCAGAAAGAATGGCTAACATCAAAAAATCTAATAAAAGTAAAAGCTGATGATGATGTGGGGGAAAAGGAACTCTACTACATTGTTGGTGGGAGTGTAAACTGGTACAACCACCATGGAAATCAGTGTGGAGATTCCTCAAAACTCTAAAAACAGAAATTTCATTTGACTCAGTTATTCCCCTTCTAGGTGTCTTCCCAAAAGAGTTAAAATCATCATATTATAGAAATATATGTATACCCAGGTTTATAACAGCATGACTTGTAATAACTAGATCTTGGAAACAGTATATATGTCCATCAACACATGAATGGATAAGGAAAAAGTGGAATTTGTATACTGTGGAGTACTACTCTGCCATAAAGATAAACTTAAGCCACTCATAGTGAAATGGATGCCACTTGAGAACATTATGTTAAAGGAAATAAATCAGACACACAAGCTCAAAAATCACATTTTCTCTCATGTGAGAAGCACAAAGAACAAAGTATAAGAAAATAGGATACAAGAGAAGTTCAAATACTTCCCGAAATTACAAATTCCATTATTTAAAAGTATTTCAACATATATGCTATTTGGTTTCATTTATACTACTAGTTTATCTTAGTTCATTGAAAAGAAAGATTTGTGTTATCTGTTTCTTCTTGTAAGAATTTTTTGGTGTATCTCCAAGCAACTACTTTGGAGATAAAAATACACAGGGTAATAACTATCGTTATTCTCTTATTATTTGATTATAAAATTCTGTTTATTTAGTTATTTATTTTTTATTCTGTTTTATTTTTTCACAAAATGAAAAATTCTAAAAATAAGCCTTTCCAGAGAAAGGGCATTCTACTTTAAGGCTGTGACATGAAAATTCTGCCTCAATTTTTACCTGTTGGCCTGCCCTACAGATTTCAGGCTTAAGACTGGCTACCACATCAACTCTTACCTTAGTTTTTGGCTTCCTGGTCAGCCCTACAGATTTCAGACTTTCCTGCCCCACAGTCACATGAGTCAATATCATTGTGGTTCTCTGCAAAACCCTGACACAGAGAGCTTCTGGATATGTATATATATGGAAGGCGCAGGATTTTTCTCAGTCCCCTGACTTCATTGCAGTACCCTTCAGATTTACTATCTGATGCCTTGTCCTGAAAAGTTGTGACTTACATGTGGAAGAGAAGAAATTATCCCTGAATCTGATTCTGTTGATTTTCAGTGTTACAGTTCCTGAACGCATATTCCAACTGTCTTTAAACACTGATTTTTTTTTTCAAATAGTTCAACTAGTTTGTTCAACTTTTAATTTAGGATTTTTTTAAAAACTTCACTATGGTATAAAAACAATTCACATTTAGTAGAAACTGTACTTTGAACTTCAAATTTTGATCTTCTCCCAGGCTATTGCTATGTGCTGGGATACTCTCTGAAGATGGTAGGCAGAGAAACAAGTGACCCACAGTGTACTGAGTTGCTAAGCTATGGCATTCAATGGGCTAGGTGTAATAAGTCCAACCAATATTTCAACTTTCTATTAGTTTATTGGATCATAACTCCATTTTAAATTGAGAAATATCTTTATAGTTTTCAGTGATTGTGTATGTGTGGTTTAAAGAAAGAATATAGGGCCTCACACATGCTAGTAAATGCTATACCACTGAACTACATCCCCAGCCAATGAGTTTTTTAAACCAGTAACTGAACCAAGGTAGCCAGGATAATCAATGGTGCTATTGTTCCTTTACCAATGTCAGAGCTCTAGGCCTTGACTGTCAGATCCAAGCCTGGATAATCCTATGAAAGAGATCTCCATTAGAATATTCTTTGTCTATGAGCAACAGACCTACTGACTTCAACATAGTTTCAATAGTAATGGGCTTATTATCTCATATAACTGGAACTATAGGGAGAGAGGTTCCAGGTTTGCTTCATACGGTGACACCTGATGCCATCAAAGACCTGCATATGTTCATTGTTCCAGGTTCAGCAGTTCAGCATCCCTACTTTGAAGCCAGGCTCTACTTTCATGGACTCCTGAGGTTGTAGCAGTCCCAAATGTCACAGGTATGAAGATGCCCAGTAGGGAGGAGAAAGACATTCTCTTGTGCATCTTTTTTGTTTTGAATCAATGAGGAAAGGCTTTCTCAGAAGTAGCATCAGCAGTCACAGGCTCAGTGAGGATTTAGTCAAGGTACCAATGGCTAAACCAATCACTAGCAAAAAGCAGAAGTCTGTTGTGATTTCCTTTGCTGTCGATTGTCTTTCTGAGCACATGAACACAGCACAACACCTAAAAGGGTGGGCTTGAGATCAGCTCTCAGGTGTTCAATGAAGTCTTGCTGCAGAGTGCAAGACCTACTGTCCTTTTTTCTACCTGTACTGAACTTGGACCTCTTATCAATGAAGTGCTAGAAGGGTTCCATACATTGGAAAGCAACTCTTACCTTTATCTGGGCCTATACATGTAACAATTTGGAGAGAGGAGTGGGGACATCTTACTGTTCATTGGACTTCTTGTAGATAAGTAGTCTTTGGCTTTAAGTACCCATTTTGCAACTTTTGGGGAACTAGGCTAAAAAGATATATTAGTCTCATTTTCATTACTATAATGAAATACTTGAGTCTGAGTAACTGTATGAAAGGAGGTTTGTTTAGCTCATTTTCTGGGGGTTCAAGGTCAAAAGGCTATATCTAGTGATGGGCTTCTTGTTGGAAGTCTTACAGCTGTGTGGAGTATCATATACCAAGAGACAGGGAGTGTGTGTGTGTGTGTGTGTGTGTGTGTGTGTATGTGTATGAGTTGGTGTGTGTGGTCTGTCCATCTGTCTATGTCTTCTGGGTTTATTTTTTTGTTTGTTTATTTCTTTGAGATAGAGTGTCACTATGCAGTTCAGGCTGGTCTTGAACTTACTATATAGCCAAGGCTGGCCTTGAATTTACAGTGATTCTCCTGCTTCAGCCTCCCAAGTGCTGAGATTACAGGTTTGCACCACCACATCTGGCTTATGTCTTCTGTTTATCTTCTTCTTTTTAATATTTTTTTCAGTACTGGCGATAGAACCCCGTGCTGCTATACCACTGGGTTACATCCCCAGTCCTTTTTCATTTTGAGACAAGGTCTCACTAAGTTGCCTAGGCTGACCACAAACTTGGAATCCTCCTGTCTTAGCCTCCCAAGTAGCTGGGATTTAACGCATGTACCACTATGTTTGGCTCTTTCCCTCATCATAGAAAGCCATCAGGATTCAATTACAGAGGCCCCGCCTTGATGACTTCATCTTATTCTAATCACTTTCCAAAGACCCCACCTCTAAACAACATAGTCAGATTTTCTACCCTTTTAGTACCTCTGTAGTGGTGACTAAATTTCAGCACATGAATTTTGGGAGAAACTCAGACCATATCCACACAAAAGCAAGAGATGAAGAACAGGAAGTCAGGAACTACTCAAGGGTAAAGGTATAGTACCTGCGCCCTCCCCAACATCGGTTGTTACCAGGACTGTCACCATCATCATCAGGCAGCTTTTAGGAGATACTCACATTGCAGTCCATGATGACAGAATCATCTGAATCAAAATGACCTCACATTTTAAGTGCAATGGGCCTCTTCATTTTTTCACAGGGACACACCTGGTAAAGAACATTTAGGGGAAGACTCAATTCTAGGGCCCAAAATGCTTTATGGGTTTAAGCTCAGTAATAGGACTGCTGTGAGCTATGCTCAGTCCCATCCACCGGCCACCCCACAAGTGATGACTTCTATCCTTTCTCTTGCACAAATAACAAGATGCCAATGACTCATAATACCAGTTATCAGAGTTACTGCTTTAAGAATTTATAATCCATAAGAGTTAACTACACAGATGAAAATGCTGGCAACATGTAGAAAACAAGATCCCTTTTAAAAGTGAATACAGCAATTTAGCAGGTCTATTATTTACTTGTCATAAACCAGCCCTATGGGAAAGAAAAAAAATGGGTAAATATAGGGTGCCTCTCTGAACAAGAAACATGTCACCTCTTCTCAGATAATTCTAGAAATGCCTACCTGTTAATACATTTTCTATGTTCTTAGCATATACAACTTGAGAACTGGACTGACTGACAATCTTTGACATCAGTAACTAAGTCACTTTAAAAAAAGGTGATCTGTTATATTAAAACAAACAAGCAAGCAACCAATTTCACTTCCCAATTGTCAATGCATATTATTCTTATTTTCTTCCTATTTAACGGTTGTCCAGGGAGAGAGGGGAAAATATACTTTCCTAAAAAAAAATTCATTAAATCTTTATCATGCCCTATTACCATTTCAAATTTATCCATTTTGATCCAATTTATCCATCCATACTTTTTTTTGGTCTTAGAATAGTGTAACATTTATAGGTTTGGAGCAATGCCTTTGGTATTACATGCAATTAATAAATCCTTAATAAAATTATAAATAATAAAATTTCTTATCGGGAGTCAGCCTGTTTGGGTACAATATTTCTACAAGATATAATTACATGTTACAAAACTTTTCTAATGTACCCTCACCTTTGGCTACTCACTGTGTACCACAAATAGAATAGGAATGTGATTTCCTAAAAAATGGAATTGTAACATGGAAATCTACAAGACATAGATCATTCGTTCTGCCATTGTTTTCTCAAATGTACAAAATATCCCTTATTTTTAAATATTTTTCTAATTTTAAATAGTTTCAAACCAGATAACACCTTTTTATAAAGCTACTCATTTTCAGAGTCTCTTTTTGTCCCAAGATTTTAAAATACACAGACTTCAGGTGTATACTTCATCCATTCCCTTTTTTAGATGACGGTAATTCTAGAATTCATCAGCTGTTTGCCTTGCCTCATTGTGAATATCTCTACAAACATTTGGAATAAATACTTTTTAAATGAAATGATTTTGGGGAGAGGGGAATAAGTTCTTGCTATGTAGTCCAGGCTGGCCTTGAACTTGTAGCAGTCCTCCTGCCTCAACCTCCTGAGTCCTGGGATTACAGGTATGCACCACCAGTCCCAGCCAATAAAAATGATTTTTTTTAAAAATCCAGCTTTTTTTTTTTTTCCTTTTGCTGTGGGTTAAAGAAGAGACTGTTGCAAGCAAGAGCAGAAACCCTTCATTTGTGTTGATGGTGAAGAGTGGAGCATGGAAATTTTTCCTCTTAAAACAACGGCACACCTCTTTCCCTTGCTGCCCAAGCTGCAGTAACTTCTGTAGCACATCCTACTTTTCAGTGCTGGAAGGAAACTATTGGCCCTGAGGATGATGGTACCACTTTTCGGTAATGATTCCAAACTACGAAAGCTTTACCTATCCTGTGACACCAATGATTATGACAACAGTACAGAAGCAATTACAACATAGCCAACACCTAGATAGCACTTTGTGTTCATCATAAAGGAATCTGAAATACACCTCAGTAGCCCAAAGATTTTTAGCTAAAAGCTTCTGAAATAGTAACAACTGAAAAAAAGAAACCTTTTTAAAATTTCTTTGGCTGATTTAATCATGACCTTCCAAAAAAATATGACTGTCATAAATCTCTACAAAAAGTTTACAGCCAGAAGGGAGACAAACCATTAGCATTGGAATGAGTAATTGCTTAAACAAACTATCTGGAACTGCCATATTTTCCATTTTTCTTATATAAAAGTTCTTTCTGCTACCTACCTTCCCACTATGTATAAGGTGTGTAGACTACTTTCTTTAGCTGCTTGAAGAGACATTTCATCAAAATGTAAATTAACTTCTCTTCTGCTACTCAGTCTTTGGTTGATTAAATTTATGGGCTCCCACCAATGAATCCAAGTTAGAAAAGTTAAGATTTTTCATCCAACAGTAGCATCTCATCCCTCACAACAACCCTATGGTATTCCCATTCTCTAGAGAAAAATAGTCTTGGGAAGTCAGGAACATTTCCCAAGGTCACACAGAGTTAAATAGCAGAGAAGGGATTTGAACACTTCTTATAAAATGCCAGTGTCCTGGAACAGCCAGGCACTAATTTTATTTCCCCTTTTTCCTTGGATGTTTGGAACCACGCAACGGAGCTGCAGTACAAGTTGGAGGCAGCAGCTTGGTTCTAGATGGAGGTTTCAGAGAGAGAGTTCATACAAGGTCAGAAGCCAACTAAACACTGTGTACCTGTGTACCATAGTACCTGTGGTCAGTCACCAGGGTGAGAAGGAAAAGGGAACAGAGATCATTATGCACCTATAGATGTTATCATGAACCTGCTTAGAAGTTCTGGAGATACCCTGAGAGGTTGTTCTTGGACCAGAGATTCTCAGCTTTTTCCTGATCTTGGCAGCCAACACAAGTAAGAATTTTAGGTGCAAATTCCTCATCAGCCTCTCTCCCAGAATACTCATGGGAATGGACTTAAGTGTGAGAGATGTTATTTTAAGAATCTTTAATCTGCTCACATTTATTTAATTACAATGACAATTCCTATTAATAAAACCTGTACCACTTTATTATTAGTAATATGTGTATGATCTCTATCTGGAATATAGTAAATCAGTCATTCGGTCTAGAAAAGTGCCTCTTTGTACTATGGACTATCTAATGCCAGAGAGGATGGATGGCCACGATGGATGGCAGCCACTATCTCTTCTCTCAGATCTTAGATCTGACTTCTTTGGGAATCTTCTTATAGCTCTTCTTCCTTTCCACCTTGACATGAAAAACACCAGCCCAGGAGGGCACAAATATGCAGAGAACTATTACCTACTTTGCTAATCTTGAATATTGAGGACAAATTACAGTCAAATAAAATTATCAAGTTACTTATGTATGCCTGAGCATACATCAAAAGATCCAATTTCAGTAATAAAGAAGAAAACATGAGAAATTCTAAATTTCATGGCCCTTGGGGCTGCCTTTGCAGAGGCAGTTAATCATCTGCCTGAGCAATCAAATCGATATCCATGACCTTCTCTTCAGGTATCTTCCTCCTGCTGTCTCTCTTCTTCCTATGGTCAAGGAAAAGATAATGGGATCATTTTTTGGAAAGAAAACAGGAATAAAAAGCAAGTTTGTAAATTTTGTGTTATTTAAATAAAATTCTCTAAGGAAGCTATGTTTATATATCACAATTATGAGGATTATCTTTGGTATTACTTAGAGTTTATAACATCTTCACACATGTCATTATCTGATTGGCTCCAGTGTCTATCCACTGTTTCACAGAGAATGTAGAATAAATTGCTGCTGAAAGAAGGAAAATGCTTATTTCTAAATTCTGGATGAATTGAGATGAGGGAGGGAAAGTGAGCTGATCAAATTTTCATAAGTCAGTTCACTGAGAAAAATATGTAAATCTCTAATATTTTAATACAGTATAGTCAAATCTCTATTGACATGTCCTAAAAATTAAATTCAAACTTCTCAAAACATGGGTGATTTTCTAAAGATCTTTGGTATCCTTGAAAACCAAAGTAGACTCTGTTAGAGCTGTTTCTCAGGCCCATCAAGTGGTCATTGTCCTTGCAGGAGAGGCCCACACTGCTGGCCTTCTCAAGTTTCTCTTCCCAGAGACAAAAGACAATCTCTCCCTGAAAAGTGGTGAGAGTAAGCTTGTCTCTCAAGTGAAGAGGAGGTGGGAAGTGTGAGGTAAGGTCGGGGAGCACTCTGGCGAAGTCAGGGGCTGAATTTGAAACCCATCCAGCAGATATGGGTCAGTGTGGACAGTGCTTCAAAGAGAAACCCTCACCCTGAACGTTCTCAAATTTCAGGAAAACTGAAACACCTTCCTGTTTACCTTTAGAAATCCACTGTTTTAATAGCAGCGTGAAGTTTTGTTCTGACTAAACCTTTCCTGACCATGAAAGCCACGTCTGAGTGAATCTGTTTAAATAGGGACTTGCTGTCCCTTTGGTGATTTCTAAGGTGCCCTCCTCTAGAAAGTGATTTCCTGGCACTCTCTCAGGGATAAGTGTCCCCTCTCTGAATTCTTTCCACACTTGGGTCTCACTGCTAAGTATTTGCTCTGACATGTAGCACTCACTGTATCAGTTTATGGGGTCATGGAGTGTGATGGCATGTCACTGTTACTGGGGTGAGAGTAGAGAGCA
>RJWT010010388.1:0-24231 GCA_004365215.1 Cuniculus paca
TTGTCAGGTACTAGTAACTTCTTAATGTACCTAAAGTATAAAGTTTGCCATAGTTTTGTATACATAGAAATGAAAACAAAATTTGGTACTGTTTGTGGATTCAGGAATTTTTCAGTTGTCTTAACAAGTATCCCTTGTAGAAAAAGTTATATGCATATCTATGTATAACTAAGTGTATAAAAATATACACACATTTACATTTGTGTGTGTATAGTTGAAATGTAAATGCTACCCTAAATTTCCTAACTGAAGGAATAGTTTCTATTATAATTCACTTCTTATTAATTCCCAAATATTGATACTGAACTTTATCTCAGATTCTGATAAATTTTATTAAATCTATAACATGATCCTAAATACATCAATCTCAAGTTCTATTTTCTTTTTTTAAATTAGATCTAATTTAACAGAAATATAAAAATGCAAATTAAACATATTTTTGGGGTACCAGTTTATATTTTACTATATCCATTAATCATATAGTATTTAAATCAGATGAAATATTTCTACCTCTTCATTTATCATTAATTCATGAAAAAGCCCAGTAAAATCTCATCTTACTTTATTATAAAAAATTACAGTTTTATAGTTCTTTTATCTCTTTTCACCAAAATACTCCTGTTGCTTATAAGTAAGTACTGATTGATTCATCTCTTCCAATCTTTCCCTCCGTCCTGCTCTGTACTCAGTTTTGGTAAACACCATTCCAATATCAAGTTCTGTGAGATCAACCCTTTTAGATTTCACATAACATTGAAATTGTATCTATTCGTCTTTCTGTACTTGGTTTAGTTTAGTTATATAATAATTCTCATTTCCATACATGTCGAAAGTGGGAGAATTTTCTCATGTTTTAACACTGGTAAAAGTCTATTGTGTAATGTGTCATATTTTCTTTTATCATTTATCCATCAATGATCATTTAGATTGTTTAAATTTCCTGACTATTGTGAACAGTCTTGCAATGAACTTGGGAATTCATCTGCCTCTTCAACACACATATTTTCTTTAAGTATACAGACAGTAGCATAGTAATGGGATTACTGGATTTTATAGTGGTTTTTTTTTTTCTTTTTAAGAACACTTTATACTGTCTTCCACACAGCTATACAAATTTATGTCCACTGATGGTTTGCAAGTTGCTCCTTTTCTCCACATCCTCCTTTGTATGTTTTACCTTTTCTTTTTTAATAGCCAGTCTTACTTAGATAATATCTCAGTTTTTGATTTTCATTTTTCTAAAAATTAGTGATCTTAGACATTTTATCCCAACCTGTTTGTCATTTCTCTTTGCATTTTTTGAGAAATGTCTAGGTTAATTGTTCATTTTTTAAAATTATGTGTTTTATTGGTTTTGAGTGATTGAAGTTCTTTATATATACTGGACCTTAATTCTATTCAGATCTGCAGTTGGAAAATGTTTTACCACTCTGTAAATTGTGTCTTTACTCCATTGTTTCCTTTACTTTATAGATGCTTTATAGTTTAATGTAACTTCATTTGCCTATTTTTTTATTTTCTTTCCTGTGTTTTGTGGGAATTGTCAAAAAAATACATATATATTCAAATGTCCTGAAACACTTACACTGGTTTCACTTAATAGTTCAAGATTTATCTCTTGCATTTAATTGTTTAATCTATTTTGGGTTGATTGTGTAACTACATAGTAGTAAGTGTCTACTTTAGTTCTTGAGAAAATGCATATTCAATGTTTTTAACATCATTTATTGAATGTCCTTTTTTTAATACATTTCGTTTGCACCATTGTCAAAGCAAACAGTGGGCTGTAGATATATGGGTTTCATTCTAGGCTCTACATTCAGTTACATGGAGTTGTGTGTCTGTTTTTGTGGCAAGTCATAATGTTTGTATTAAACCTTGTAATACATTTGGAAGACAGATTGGTATAAGTCTTTTTTGTTTGTTCACTTTGTCTAAAATTTCTGTGGCTATTTAAAGTGTTTTGTGGTTCCATACCTATTTTAGTGTTACCTTTTTCTTATTCTTTAGAGAATTTTATAGATGTTTTGACAAAAATTACACTTAATCTCTAAATGGCTTCGGTTAGTACAAACACTTTAATAATATTGATTCCTCCAGTCCGTGAATGAGATTTCTTTCATTCTTGCATGAGTGTGTATGTGTGGTGTGTCCTTTTTAATTTTATTTATCAATGTTTTATAGTTTTGTTGTATTTGTTTTTGTTGTGGTTGTTTTGGTTTTGTTTTACAAAGAGTCTTGCTGTGTATTTCAGGCTGGTCTTGAATTCACCATGTAGCTCAGGCTGATCTCTAACTTGTGGCAATGTTCCTGCCTCAGCCTCCAAGTGCTGTGTGATTCCAGCAATGTGCCACCACACCCAGCTCTTTCCTAGTTTTCAACATGGAGATTTTTCCTTTCTTTGATAATATCTATTCTTGTGTATTTTGTTGTAGTTATTGTGAACAATGTTGCTATGTTAATTTCTACTTCAGATAATTGCTTGTTACATATAGCAATGCTATTTTTATAAGTTGATTTTATACTCTGAAACTTTGATACATTGATTCATCATTTCTAACAGTTTCTTATGGTGACTTTGCAGTTTCTCCATATAAGATCATGTCATCTGCTGACAGAAACAGACCTCTAATTTACCAATTCAAATGTTATTTCTTTTTGCTAATTGTTCTAGCTAGGACTTCCAAAACTATGTTGAATAAAAGAAATAAAAGTGATCGTTCTTCTCTGCTTCAAGATCTTAGAGAGAAGCTCTCTGCTTTTTCCAATTCTGTGTAATATTAGCTGTTGGCTTTTGCACCAAACATTTATTTTTTTGACATATATTCTGTGCATGACTAATGCGTTCAGAGATTTTATGATTATGTTTTTCCTAAAACTCTATTGATGTGCTGTATCATGTTAATTAATTTGCATATGCTGACTCTTCCATGCTTCCCTGAGTTAAATCCCACTAGATGATCTCAATTAATTTTTAATGTACTATTAGATTTAATTTTCTGGTACTTTTCAGAGAACTTTTTGCATCTATTTTCACTAAATTCATTGGACTGTACATCTTTTTGTTATGCCATGTCCTGTTTTTGGTATTAAGATAATCCTAACTTTATAGAATTCATTTGTAATGATTCCCTCCTGTCTAATGTTTTGCAATAATTTGTTGATATTCTTTTTTTAAAATATTTTCTAGAACTCAATAGTAAAGTCAACTGGTTCTGTTTTATTTAATTTTATGACTGATTCAGTATCATTATTGATTATTGTTCTATTCTGATTGTCTATTTTTCATGATTCAATCCTGGTAATCTATATGAAATAAGGATTTTCCCATTTCTTCTAGATTATCAAATTTTATCATGATAGTTTTTCATCACAATCTTTAATAATCCTTTGCATTTCTGTGGTTTTTCCATCTGTGATTTTATTTGAGTATTCACACATTTTCATAGTTAATTCAGCTAAAGATCTATCAGTTTTTACCTCTTCAAAAGAGAAACTCTTTGTTTCACTGAATTTTTGTATTTTATATCTTTTGCATTTATTTCTGTGTTGATTTTTATTAATTTCAGTTTAGGATTTTTCTTAGTTTTGTGGTTCATTGATGTTCATAAGTAGATTGTTTACTTGATAGATTTGTGGGTTTTCTTAAATTAGGTGTTAATTGGTATAAAATTCCAACATTATTGTTATTTTTTGTGATACCATAGGTTTTGGACATTATATTTCCATTTGCATTTCTTTCAAAGAACATTTTCATTTCTCTCTTTAATTGTACTGGAGTGCATTGCTTGTTCAAGAAAAAGTTGTATAATTTCCATGCATCTGTATAATCTCCAAGTTTTTTTTTACTAAATTCTAGTTTAATAGTATTGTGGTTGGAAAAGATATATGATGTGATTTGAATGTTTTTTTTTAATTTGTTGAAACTTTTCAGATGGCTGTCATATTACCTATCTTAGAGAATTTTTCACAAACTTGAGAATAACGTGTTTCCTGACAATTTGGACTGGGTGAAATTTAATTTACCAGTCTCTTCGTTGATTTTCTGTGTAAATGTTCTTTGTATTGGCTAAAGTGGGGTGTTAAAAGTCCCTTAATATTTGTTATTGCAGATTATATCTACTTATAGGTATTTGTTTTGTATAGCTTGATGCTCCAATACCAGGTGCATATATTTATATAATCGTGGTTTCCTTTTGAAAAAATGACCCTTTTATTTTTATAGTATGTCTTTCATTTTTTATGAAATGTCTTATTTAAATATAGCTAGCCCTCCTTTGTTTTGAGTTTCATTTACATTGGACATCTATCTCTTCGTTTTCAGCCCCATTTTTAATAGTAATAAGCTCTTATTTGCCTAACAGGCTTTGAAATTCTTATATATTTTGGTCTGAATAATATTTGAAAAAGTCACATTCAAAATAACTGTAAATACTTCAATAGAAAGAATCTCTAAAAAGGTCTACAATCTATAACTACCTTGGACAAATAAATCACTGCACCTTCTAATTTTATTCATTTTTAAGTAATATATTTTAATTTGATAAGGAGACACATGACTATAAACACAAACTTGACCCCATGTTCTCAATCTTTATTTTTTCAATCTGTGCATCCATCAGAATTGGTGTTATTTTTTTCCCAAATCTGTTCTGAAATACCCTAAAGAGTGGGCACAGAATTACTTTGAAACATATGGTGTTGGAGATCAGAAAGTTAATGGGTTTGGGAATTATTTCTCCTTGTCACTAACTCTGTACCAAGGGGGAAAATCAGGCACATAAATGAAAAATAATGTAATTTCCAAATAAAAATCAAACAAAACTCTTTCCACAATGGTATACAACACTTTAAGCTTTACCCATAACCTTGTAAAGAACAATGGGATTATTGTAATGCAGAAATTTGTGTTTCCTTGCATGGATATATGGAACAAAAATTTATAATAAGGCCATTCTATCTATCTACTATGGCAAACAATGTATTGTAATTAAATCAACTGTTAAATATAAATATCAAAACTACATTTCAGCATTTTTTAAAACTGACAATAAGAGCTAGAAAGAAACCTGAAGGAGAAGAAAATAATAACTTCCAATAACCTTGTTAAAAAAAGAGACACTTTTGTACATAGGCAAGTGAGAATGCCTTTTTTAATGATTTCAAAGACCTTTGCAAAAAGTAAATTCAATTTTCCATTCCTGGGCTCAGTATAATTCATAAATTATTGAAAGAAACTTTATTACAATTCATTAGCTCAAAAAACTTTTTTATTTACAGTTTTCAGCTTAGTAGTTAGTTTTTTAGTTACCACTGAGTTACTTACTCATAAAATTGACTATAAACCTGTGAATGCTAATAGGGAGTATTTTTATGTTTATGAGACCTTACATAAAGGGAGAAGTTGTACAGTCCCAGCAACTATTTTACTTTTTAATCAGTGATATGCAAAGATTTAGAATAATTCAATTAAAAGAGAGACAATACAATTTTCTAATCACAAATGAACATTGAAATTAGTTATTAGAAAAATTAAACATTAATTACAACTATCAGTGTTTTAGATATTTATGACTAAAAATTCCAAAAGTGGGAAATTTATTTGGAAAACAATTATTTGGGACATTACTAATCAGTCACATAGCATCTCTCTTCTTTTGCAGCTTTGCTTCAAGGTTAATATTGTGTGCTTGTGTGCCTTTATTTTATTTTTATTTTACATATGACAAAATTATCTCCTGTGAACTGTTGTACTCTGTTACATACCACATATTTTATAACATAGAATTTTCTCATATGTATAATGCGCCTGAGAATTTCAGAGTAAAAGCGTATATTTATAAATCTTAGAAATGTATTGAACACACTTTTCTACACAGAATGATTTAGAATCCTCAGTTGTTTCCACACTTCATTAATTTATAGTTGAATGAAAAGTAAGATTATAATAATGGTATCATATCAACAGAATCACTTATTCTCTCTTCATCCTCTTTTTCTTTCACACATACTGGATGGACAACAGTTGCCAATTTGGGGTAAATAAATTAATCGACCTACATGAAGTTGTTTCAAACTATTTGAACTAATTAGAAATAGATGTATTGCTGCAATAATCTTTTGATAAAATGAAGAGACTGCTACTGTCTGACATTACCATGATGATAGGAAACAAAATTTTAAAATTTTATATGAATAAAACTAATTCATTTAGGGTTAATGCAGACAAGGTTGAGAGCTTTTGAACATCAAAGATCAATTTAAAAATAAAAAGAAAATAGCATTATGTTTTTCACTTAGCAGACATTTATTGGCTAACAGCTTATAGGCTACAATAGATGTTGATATTTAATTTTAAAATAGTATCTTTGCACTCAGAAAAGTTCATGTGTAGCATTTGGTAGAGGAAAAGCTAAAACAACAACAATAATTATCGTCAAATGTATTGATGGAGTCCAGAGGGCAAAAATATTAAGAAAAATGCAATACATTACCATATTTTGGTAAAATTGCATCTCACATAAATTTTTTAACATTTGTAGTTTTTCATTAAAATGCTCATTCAGTACACTTAAACGTAAGATATATTAATTTTAGAATGATTTTATTTGTTCATAGATGACTCATGTTTCCTGTGACATCTCATAATTTATTCTGACAAATTTTTTCTTGGGTTGTTTTTCTTCTACTATTTTTTTTTTAAATTCTAGATGTTCATCTCTTCCAAAACCACCACCTTTGATGTTCAGTGTTGAAATACATTCTGCCAGTTTGTCATTTATGTTGATTTTACATAGCCTCCTAGTTATATTGATTATCTATGATATAGCTTTTCACTTTGTTCTTTCAAGTTCTGAAATTGTATGACATTAATGGAAAGTTATTTAATAACTGGTAATTGAGGATTTTACAATAACCTAATGGGTAGAAAGTTGTTTTACATATATTTCTGAAATTTATTATTTTCTTTGTATATTTCTATTATGTTTTAGATATTTGTAACTTTTATTTGTTTTTAAATTTTATATTACCATTTTTGTATTTTGTGGTGGTTTTGGCTTTTATTATTTTCTTTTTAAACCATTTTTTTTTGGTTTCAAATCTTGGCTCTTCTCCAAATTAGCTTTGCATGCTAAAGCAAGTCCTTAGCCCCTTAGTTCCTGCATATCTTTCATGGATATGAATAATAATATCTACCTGCTAAAATTATTATCAGGACAAAGAAATAAGATAAAATAAAAAAGATTCATTGAATGAAAAACTAGGTTATATGACTTGTCAACCATGCTTCAAAAATCTGAAATAGAGTTTTATTTAGCTTTTTATGCCAGAATCTAGCACAGTCTACCTACTGAATAAATTTATAATTATTTTAATGAAATATGTAATATAAAACTAATCATGTATCTATGATTTAACACTAATTCTTAACTGTGTATGTTATATTAGAGCATGAAGAGAATTGATCTGCAATTATTTCTTAAGCATAAAAATATATAATATTTATAATAGTAATAGTTCAAAGCATGAAAATAAAGATGCATCAGCTACATTTTAAGTGGTGAGAACTTAGGTCAAAAAAGTACCATGGTCAAAATTATTCTAGCCAGTTTAATTTTTGAAGAAAATATCTTCCCGTTTTGTTATTTTCCACCAGGTCAAACAACTCATAACAGTTTTGTTAAAGCATTTGTCCCTTGCATCTGCAAAATTTTCTCTAATAAGATTGCCACATTTATTTAGTTTATTGTTCAACTCAGGCAAACTTTCTGGTAGGCATTAGAATTGCTTGAAAAGTAACTTTTTTCATATTTCAAATAAAGTGATGATACTACATAATCATTTAAAGTTTTCCAAGTTAATCACTGTAAAGATCCTAATAGATACAATAAAATAATTATTGTAGGAAATTTGTCTACACTACAAAGAAAGAAAGGTTGGGAATTTTAATTCTCAAGAAACACTAATAATATAACAAACTATTAGGAACAAGAAATAGTAGTTAAAGTGAATGAATAAGATTGTCCAAATTAAGGTAATATCAAAATAATGGATTAAATGGAAAAATATCCAGAAGGAAGATAAGTGGGAAAAAATAAAGCTAGAGCTTCAATTTGAAAGGATAGGCAATTATATCAAAAAGAAATAACCCAAAGATTTTTGCTTTTATAAATACCTTGCAACTTGAATCTTTCAGATATTATTATGAAATGGAATATAAATATTCCATATATATATACATATATATATATGTTTATCTTAAAGTGAAAAATCAGAAAATGCCTAAAGATATTTTTCTAAAACTTGTATTAAATTCAAAGCCACTGGTTCATAAGTATATTGCCCTTCCTGTCAAGCTAAATAATTAGACACACACACACAAACATGCACACTTATAGTGATAATTTTTTCTGTTTGCCTACATATTGAAATAATTTGTATTTGAAGAAGGTAAAGAGTGACAGAATATGTCAATTTAAAATTATTAGACATTCATTTCATTAACTGTTAACCATCTTTTTTTTTCTATCTCCTTGATTAGAAATATTCTTAAAAATCTAGTCAATTTGATCTCTTAAAATGGACCTTACGTGGACCTGAATGTTGGTATCACATACCGGAGAATTTTTCCCTAAGCTGTGATCCCTGGCTTAATGTTTAGACTTCCTTTTATCCAATTTGTACATTATATGTTCTAGTAGTAGACTTGTTTGCTAATGAGTCAACTTTATGTAAGTGGATTTTTTTAATGAAAAAAACTAGAAAGTGAATTCTTAGAAATTACTAAAGTGGCCAAGGGGAGAGGGAGCAAAAGAAGAGGAGGATAAAGGGATTCAATGTGACCAATATATATTGTATGCATATACCAGTTTCCAAAAATAAAGGTTATCGTTCTACATTACAATCACATAGCAATAAAATAATCAATGATACCAAAGTTCTAATTTACTCCCTTTATATCATTAAATTCACTTGTAACACACTTAATATTCTTGAATATTTTGAAAAGTTAACAATATTCTAAGTATAGTTGAGTATGTAAATTAAAAACTACAAACCTTCTCTATCATCCATGATCATTTGTAGGAAAATTAAATGGTTATACAAAGTTCATGGTTTTATGATTCTATATTAGAAGACAAAGTATATAATTCAATACTCTAGATACAACATAGTACTAATAATAGTTCATATTATTGTTTTATTAATTTTTCATGTATTTCAGAGTAAATAAGATTTCATTGGTAAAAATGTTTAATTTTGTGTTTATGCACACACACACACTTAAACAATACACTTCTTTCCATATCTTTTTTCAGTTAGTAAAAAAGATTTTTTTAACATAGCAAACAATGACTGGGGATAGGGCTCAGTGGTAAAGCTCTTGCTGTACATGCACATGGCCCTGGGTTCTACTTCTAGCACCACAAAATTTAAATTGAAAAAAATAAAATAGTGAACAAAATATTCCTAATTTCTTTTCTTTGCATATCTTTATTCAAGTTACAAGAATGCTAGAAGTGTATTCCACTGTTGTTTTTCCAGTTTCCACAGTAAAAACCTGGGCTACAGAATATTTTATCATGAGTTTTTCCAGTATAAGAAAATATTTGTAAACTAACATCTAATCTATGATTATCAAATATTATGTAACATCTATTCTAAATTGATATCTAGAAAAAATCATTTCTATTTTAAAAACATGAATATTTGGAACTATTGTGTTTTAAATATCAATATTACTTTTACTACAGTCAAAAAAAGGTAAAAAGAAAATTGCATATTATCCCTATAAATTATTTTAATATTTACTTATATGTTTGGAAGATAATAACTATATACAAATAGATTCCTATATGGTTGTACTTACCTGCAATTCTCACAACTCAGAAGTGTGAAGGCAGGAGGACTGCAAGTTTAGGCCTACCTAGATAACTTAGTGAAACCCTCTCTCAAAATATAAAAGAAGTTAAAAAGAAATGGTGATATAATCCACAGCTTCTTAAATGCAATTTTCAGTGTCAGAAAGAAAAAAGAATTTCAAGATTTTGATGTATTAAAAGAGAAGAAAAGTTACATCAAGTTGACTAAAATATAATTCATTATTTATATTTTGTTTTCTCACAACATTAAATATACTGCATCAGATGTATGAAGTTGAAATAATAGAATTTTATAACTAATGTCTAAGCTTCATTTAAATAATAAGAAAATTTGACAATTATATTCTTGTAATAGTAAGCTATATTTCTAATTAGAATTGCTTCTGTGAAGAAAAGCTGGCTAAAATCTAAATTCTAACAGACTGGTACAATCAATGTATGCAGTAGAGAACACCAATGAGTGTAGTTCCAGCAGAATGCCTCTGTTTATTTGTAATTATAAGAACCAGCAGCTACTCATAGAGGAAATAAATAGAAATCACAAGGAACTCAACAATCTGCTATTGTTTGTACTTACTGAAATCAAGTAGGTAATATAATCACTTACTTTATGTGTCCACTGAGCCTTGATCATATGCTACGATCTTTGCAAAGATTTTGGTTTATTAGAAATGTGGATAACAGATATTTATGCTTCTGCCAAAAATTATGGCTTAGCATCTGCTACTGTAATTTCCAAAGCTGGAAAGTTAGTGTAACCTTGAAATTATTAGAGCCACTTTATTTTCAATTATTTTATTGGGAAGTCTGTGAGGAAAACACATGTATCACTTTCATAATCATTTGATTCACCGTTGTGTATTGTGACTACTACCCTAATCAATATAAATGCTATTTATATCATATTTTATGCACAATTAAAATTAGCCATAAACTAAACTTGCATTTAACTTATTAAATATATGATTATATATTTTATTTTAATTGTAGGAACAGTTAGATGATTAAGTAGGGATGTTATAGGACATAACCCTAGGTGGCTTATGGTTGTGAATTTAGATGTTTACCTATTGCTATGTACTTGAGGAAGCCACCCTTTATGAAACTGTAACATCCTCTTGCTATATCCTGTGAGCCTCCTGATCCTTTCCTCAGTCCACAAACAAAGGTAAGCTATTATAGCAATTAGTTAAACAGTTATTTTTACAAACCAGTTTACCCCTACAAGTACAGCGGTTTCTTGATCCTTTGGAAATTCAATCAAATTCTGTGTAGAACACTGTTGTAAGGTAGCTAATTCTCCTACACTGGCACAGTAAATTCACTTTTCTTTCCCATTACTGTCAGTTCTGACTTCCTCAATCTCTGTTGGGAGAATTTGACTTTGAGCCAAAATCATCCCCACTTTCCTATTCTATACCTTAAAAGAGGTGAGGGACCCGATCTGGAGACACCCAAGGGGGAGACAGGAGGTTAGGGTTAACCTTAACCCTAAGCATAACCCTTCAAGGACCACCCACCAGATGCAACACAATAAATGGCAAATTACTCATATGTCAATAAAAGCAAAGTGTACACAAGTGTCCTAATTTTTAATCTTTGAGTGTTCAGCTTAATAGCGTTATTTTTAAAACTAACAACAAAGTGGATATTTTATCTGTGATGTACACAGAGATAGTACCTATTTTTTATTGTGATAAAAAAATATAAAATTTCCCATCTTAAATTTTTGTAGCGGGTCAAGGATTTAGCTCAGTGGCTCAAGCACTTTCCTGGTAAGCGCGAGGTCCTGAGTTCTACCCCCGGTACAAATAAATAAATACATTGTAGCAATCAGAATTTGAGCACCTTTATGCTTTCTTTGTAGGATATAATGAAATATTTTAGTATATTTGTACATTGTGTATTAATCGACTGAAATACCCAGGCTATTTATCATCTTAGATGTTTGCCTTTTTGTTATAAAAACATTCAAAATCCTTTCTTTTCACAATTTTGTGTTATACAATACAATATAGCTACCTACAATCACCCTTTTGTGACTTTTTACCCACTAACCAAACTCTCTACATAACCTTTCTGGCGACTGGTTATCTCTGTTTTGATCTTTACTTCTATGAGTGAGCTTTTTAGAATCCACATGTGAGCTAAATTATCTGAACTGTTTAAAGTGTAAAGTTCAATACTAATTTACACATTCCTGTTGTGGTCCAAACATCACCACTATCCACTTGCATGACACTTTTCATGGTATAGAAATGTAACTGTACCCACTAAATGCTAACTCTCTATTCTGAACTTCCTCAACCCCTTGGAAGTAATCATTGTCCTGTTTCTGTGATTTTAACAGCTTTAAATAGTTCATATAAATAAAATTATACAGTATTTTTTTTGCAATTGGCTTATTTTACTTAACTTTGTGTCATCCAGATTCATCCCTGTTGCAACTCCTATCAATATTTATTTTTTTTCATAGTAGAACAATATTCTTTTGCACATATTTATCATATCTTCCTTAATCACTCATCAGCTGATGGAACTTTGGGTTACTGACATGTTTTGGATTTTATAAGTAATGCTACTATGAACATAAGTATGCAAATACCTCTAAGATTCTACTTTTAGTTCTTTTATGTACATATCCAGAACTGAAACTGCTGCATGATATGGTAATTTGATTCTTAATTTTTGAGATACCTCCACACTGTTTTCTTTAGCAGCTGTTTTACATGACTTAAAGACTTGTCAGTTTTGTTGGTTATTTTTCAAACAATTTTCTTTAGAGTTTCTCTTCTTTTTTTCAATTTCCTTAAGGTTATAAGATTAGGCTATTGATTTGACATCTTTCTTATTTTTAAACATAAGTATAGATAAATTTCCCCTTAACATTGCTGCATCTCATAAGGGTTTCTACGGTGTTTGTATTTCAATTTATAGCTAAAGTATTTTCTAGCCTTCACTTTTATTTACTTTTTCATCCCTTCTTTGTTTAAAAGTATACTGTTAAGTTTCCATAAATTTGTGAATTTTCCAGTCATTTAGTTTAAAATAAAATTTGTACAATATTTCAAGCTGTTCTTATGAAATTTGAAAGTATCAAAATATTTCAGCATGAATTAATGTATTAAGTTTTATTCCATCCAGGGTACATGCTGGTACCACCCAAAACTGGCATGTATATTTCCCTTCAGGTTGCTGGTCTACATGTCAGTTATCCAGAGATACAACTGGAAGAGTACCATGAAATTTTTCTATGTATTTCTTAATTGATATAGCTGACATATCATAATTAATGGTCACAGGTAGCATAATGTTATTGTTATGATAAAATGTACAAAAGTGTTGTGATGATGAAAATTTACTAATATTGTAGCAAATAATTTGGTCCGTGAAACTTCAACATTCAAAATAAATATATAGCAGATATTCACAATGTAAGAGAAGTATTCTAAGAATGATGAAACTGCTATGTAGGGCAAAAAAAGAGAAAATCACAGTGATTTCACATCTGCTTTGAGAGGAAAAAACAAGAGGAAAAAGTTATTGAGATTTTTCAGGGATATCAATAAAGTAGAATTCTGTAGAAAGCATAAATAAAACTTTACTCTTTATCTCATGATATGGAAGAATTAGTTATCAAAACATAAACTTTATTATTTTTATGCTTTCCCTCAAATTTTAAATATCTATTTTGAGGATGCAGCTAGAATATTTATAGGAATTATAACACTTTCATATATAAGACTGATATCCTTCCTACTGGTATCTGAATACATCTAAATGCTAAGAATTTGAATATTTTGGAGCCTTAGCTGTTATTGTCAATCTTCCAATCCCAATATAAAAGATCTGGAAAATATTTTATTCTTACATGACTAAATAAGAATACATATAATATTCCTGAAATAATAAACAGTATTTATCAATGCTAGATGTTTAATTTTAAAGAAAAACCTATACTGGAGACCCTTTCCATAGCTCCAGTTATTGGGGACCTCTGCAGTGAGTCCCTAATCCCCTATCTAGTATTAAATGCATGACAAGAATAAAGAACAAGAGATGAAATAGTGGTGTACCAGGGATCTGGTTGTTTGTGGGGAACAAAAGGCCACAAGGCAACCAGAACCTTGGTATTTATTGATTACATCTGTATCAAGGATCATGAATAAAGGGCAGTGAGTGTTTTGGGGAGTAGTGATGGCAACGATGGTGGGCTAGTAAGAAGAGCAAAGCATTCTTGTAAGGACAAGGATGAGAAAGGGGATAACAAAAAAACTGCAGTTTCCCCACATGCCTCAGGGTCTTCCACAGTTCTTGTCTTGCTGTGTGCCATAGCAGTCAGTAGTCCTAGGGCTTCTAGCTGTGACCAGAACACAGGCTCAACAGGTAGGGCAAGGATAGCCTTGAATGTCCCAGAGACTCAATGTATAATTTGTGGTCCTTGAAAAATCTAATAATTTTTTCTTCCCCATAAATTTCTCTTCCTGAGAAAAACTTCAAAACTATAACAAAAGAATCCTTACTAAATCCTTTATACTTTTACCTTAACCAGGAGTGTACTGAAGTTTTCAAGAACCTGTATGACTTTGCTAGTTTATGGTTTTTGAACAAGTTGCTTCACTTGCTGCTTTTCTATTACTTGTTTCTGCAACTCCTGTTTGTTGTTGAGGTGATACATTGTCCTCTGTATTATTCTTAAAACTTTCTTTTACAATTTAAGTTAGGATGAAATGCCACTTCAAATTATTTCCATGAATATCTGTACATATATACATGGTAACAGCAGCGTTTTTAAAATCACACGATTTCTGTTATATAAGGAATTTTTCAAATTGTATAAAAGTCTTACAATATAACTAGTTAGTTTCAAATATATATATATATATATATATATATATATATATATATATATATATATATATATATATATATAAACATTTTCATAAGGTCAAAGTTTGAAAATCTTTTGATAATGTTAATGCCAATATTTTGATATCTACATTGTAGTCAGTCAGGTGAAAATTATTCCAATTGTTATGATGATGATTTAGATACAATGTATCTGTCCAAAAAGCCTCACATGCCTACAGGTGAGGATTTTGGAAGATAAATGGATTACAAGGGACTTAAATGTGGTGTTAGATCACAGGGCCTGGTCAGAAGAGGCAACTCACTGGGGCAGTGACCTAGAAGGGTGTTGCTGACTCCATGGCTACACCCTTTAATCTCTGCTACCAGACTACAGTGATGTGAGCCTCTTTCCTCCACCAAATATTTCCTTCATGCCTGTTAGCCTTGATGTCAGTCAACTGTAGATTGAATCCTCTAAAAACCAAAAGCCAATATAAACCTCTTCTTCAGTTTATGAGTGTTGAGTGTTATGTCCCACCAGTGAGATAGTGACTAAAACATATTTTTATCAGAGAAGTGAAGTTCTTGCTGTTATGATACCTGATCATGTGGTTTAGAATTATTTGTAACTGGCTAATGGCAAGAGTTTGGAAAGTTTTGGAGGTTATGAATAGTAAATCTTCAGATTGCTGTTAGCTGAGCTTGTGGTGTGATACTAATCAGAGCACAAAAAAACCAGGTAGAAGTACACAACAGTGAAGGCCAGATTCTGGAGGTTTCAATTGGGAACAAGGACCACTTTGAGAACAAGACAGCGGTAGCAGAAAACTTGTCTACATTTTGCCATGTTCTGAGACCTAATGGAAGATTGACATCAGGAGTGGAGAACTAATTAACCTGGCAGAGGAAATTTCAGGGTAGCCCAGTGTTTACACTGTGGCATGAATACTACTGACTGGTTTTGACCAAATCAACCAAGATTTGGGAACAAAAAGCAGAAATGAATAATTTGAAAAATGTGACTGGTTGCCAGAAAGAATGCATCGGTCAATATTGAGACCTTTAAAGATGGAAGTCAGCTAGTTTTATTGCTGCAAAGATTAACATAAAAAAGAAGCCAAGTAGTTGCATCACAACAGTAGTAAAAATGTCTTGAGAGTGTTTCAGCAATCAGCAAGACCCACCCTTAAACAGGCTCACCGTTTCAAAAGAGAGTTTAAGAAAGCCCAAGGGTGACTAACTTTCTTACGGCCAGCTAGGAAAGAATTTCAGAAGTTCAGCCA
Source organism: Cuniculus paca (assembly GCA_004365215.1). Taxonomy (NCBI): domain Eukaryota; kingdom Metazoa; phylum Chordata; class Mammalia; order Rodentia; family Cuniculidae; genus Cuniculus; species Cuniculus paca. Next base: position 16,019 of record RJWT010010388.1, read on the forward strand.
TCCAGGTATTCAGAGGCCACTGTAGCCATATTACATGTGACCCTAGCTGTTTCTCCAACTGATGGGAGTCATTGGCATTATGCATGTGGTGCTGGTACTATACTCATACACAATGCAAAACCTACGGAATCTTCCATCCAAATTTCAAAGCAAGACTGGAAAAGACAGAAGGCCTAAAAGACATGAAAGACCAGAAGGTCCTAAAAAAGCATGAATGTGTTCCTGTAAAACTAAAAGTGCAGTGAAAATTCCAAGAACTGTGGAATGCTTGACAACTGCAAAGTCCACTAGGGAAGACTACAAGAGAAGCCATGAGGACTGTAACAGATAATACCAAAGGTATGGGAACACCCAAGCCCATTGGAACCCACATCTCACCACAACTTACCTTGGATGCTAGATATGGAATGACAAGAATTAATGTTTGCCCCATGATGTTTTGGTCTTGCTTTGATCTGATTTCTTTTTAACCTCCTATTTCTCTGTTTTGCAATGAGAATCTTTGCTCTCTACCAATGTATGTGAGAAATGTTTATTGTTTTTATTTTTATAACATTCACAACTAAGGGTTTGCCTTGGGTCTCAGAGGACCTTTTGAACCTGAACTGTTAAGATTTTTGGTGATTCCTAGAGATGGACTAAATGCATTTTGCATAATGACATGATGTAAGCCTTTTGAAGTCTGGGGGCAGAATGCTATTGTTATAGGCACCTGAGTTAGATAGAAATATTATAGGCAGTCAGGCAAGGCCAGGCCCTCAAGGAAGCCAGCACAGAGGACCAGGTGTTTTGTAACCTCCAGGGAGACAGACTTCTTCTGCAGTGGGCCAGATCTCAAAATAAAAGGCAAAAGGAATGCCACTACACCCTAAGTATAAACATCAGGGATTGATATTCTAAATAGGTGTGGATCACCTTGAGTAAGCCAGGAGTCACCATCCCAACCCCTACAGGAAGAGTCACTGCTCTGTAAGAATGCTCCCTTGCTACATGACTCACTTCCCCATTTGTCCCTGATTTGGTCAATTTTACCTGAACAATTAATCGTATTGGTTGATCATAGTTCTATCCCACCTCAAGCCCATCTGCCTTGCGAGTTCCCAGGTTTTCTCCATCTTGGACCCATTTCACCTTGTGGTTTTACGCTATAAAAATCCCTAGAAAAGACAGTTTTTGACAACCCACGTGGGACCCCTACTTTGTCTCTCTCACACAGAAGCTTTCTTTCTCTCAATGAATATATTATGCTTTTAACCTCCATTTTTCCTAAAATTCATTCTTCAATTTTAGAGAACAGGAACTCATACAGAACGTCTAGTAGGTTGGGAGTTTCGTTTCCCCAGTATCATTATGGTTTAGAACTAAGTGTTCTGTTTGGAAGGTGATTGGATAATGCAGGTGCTATACTCATCCTTGGATTCATCCAAAGATTGTATAGTAGCTGAATGTGTTGTTAGGAGGTGGGTCTGGTTGTGTCACTGAAAGCATGACCTATAATTGTGTATTCTTGACCCTGGTTCTTCCCCTCATTTTCTGTTTCCTGGCTGCTATGTGTTGATACCTTTCCCCTTCTATGCCTCTCTGTCATGTTGCTTTTGCCTTCAACCAGCCAATCATGGATTAAAGATATAGGTCGAAATGAAATTTTTCTTCTTTAAAATTTGGGATTTGAATATTTTGTCCCAATGACTAGAAAGTGACTAACAGACAATGAACACATACACAGGAGTAATTTGGTCATTTAAAGAAAATGTCATAGCCTTATGAATCATTTTAGATCTTAATTATCAGAATGTCTTACAAATAGCCTGGTCTTAATGTTATAGGCAACTGAGTTAAATAGAAATATTATAGGCAGACAGACAGGGCTAGGCCTTGAAAGGAGCCAGTGCAGAAGACCAGATATCTTGCAGAGGACCAGATATCTTGGAGGAGACAGACACCTCTGCTTTGGGCCAGATCTCAAGACAAAAAGGCAAAACAAATGCAACTATACCCTAAGTATAAACTTCAGGGATTGATATTGTAAATAGATATGGATCACCTTGAGGAAGAAAGGAATCACCATTCCAACCCCCTACAGGAAGAGTCACTACTCTTTAAGCATGCCTACTGACTACATGCCTCACATTCTCATTTGTCCCAGATTTAATCAATTTTACATGAACAATTAATCTCATTCATTGATCATAGTTCTGCTTCACCTTACACCCACCTGTGAGTTTCCATTTTTCCCCACCTTGGGCCCATTTCACCTTGTGGTTTTGCTCTATAAAAATCCCTAGAAAAGGCACAGTCCTTGGCAACCCACTCAGGACCCCTTCTGTGTCTGTCTCAGAAAGAAGCTTTCTTTCTTTCAGTAAGTATATTCTGCTCTTAACTTTCACTGTTCCCAAAATTCATTCTTCAATTTTGGAGAACACCAACTCATACTGGATGTCTAGTAGGTTGGGAGTTTCATTCCCCTATATCACTAATACCATGTACATGGCACTCAGTATCTGTTGAACTGAATCTAATCAAATTGAAATAAAAATTGTGTCAGTTGTCAAATTTCATGTCATCAATTTTCTATCAAGATCTAAGCTTTTCCTCCAAATTAAATGACAACAGGAAGATGATATATTTTTCATGAAAATGATAGTTCTATGGAAAGGCACATTTTAAAAACCTTAGACAAACTCTTTTGTCATGCAGCAGCTTTCAACTTAGAAAAATACAGAAAGCTTTTAATTCCAGCATACTTTTATTGTCTTCAACTTTTCCTGCTTAGCACATTGAAGTTTATAGAGTCTGTCATGAAGTAAAATCTCCATTTGCTATTACTGAATAACACACAGGTCAGTGCAGAAGAGTGATAAACCTACAGAAATGTTAATATCATCTCAAGACACTCAGCAAAAAGTTGTAAATAAAATTGTCTACAGGACTGCACACTCAGGGAAACAATGTCAAACAGTTTTAAATGTCATTCTATATATAGTGTTTATATTATAGAATTGCATGCTACTCACAAGTAAACACCTTCATGATCTGTGACACTAAATATGTCAGTGCTGTAAGAATTTAATATTCTCTATTCACTCTACTAAAAACTGCTGTTCTTTAAATTTCAGTAAACACAAAAATGAGTGTAATAAAATAAGTTTTTGGCACAAGATTTTAGTGGGTCCATCCAATAATTATTTTATATCTTTAAATGCAACTCTCAACATACTAGATGTTTGGTATGAGTTGGTGTTCTCTAAAATTGAAGAATGAATTTTGGGAATTATTGCCCAAAGTTTTCTTGAATATTTGCTGGTGAATGAATTGATTTGTAAATAAAGATATAAAAATAATAGTTTAGCCTGGACATAGTTCACATGGTTCTAACAAATATTTATTTTTCAGAGTTTAGTTTTGCTAGTTTCACTCTTTATATCATTTATTTTTTAAGATGTCATTGAATTATACTAATATACTTTATATAAGCTTGGCTTTTACAGAGGGTGCTTAGAATGGCACTCTCTATGCATGTATCTCAGTAGAAAAATGCCATGAATTAGGAGAAAAACTATGTGTCACTGTTCATGACCACAGCAGCACAAAAAATGAAAGATTCCTTGGAGTTTATGTCCTGTTTAACCTACAAGAATGTCCAGAGGGTCTGTTTTACTGAGACCCCCTCAGAGTGAGAGTATCAGGGAAAGAGCCCTGATCTGAATCTTCTGTGGCTTTTTACAGATAGAAGCAAAAAGTAAAGACAAAGGACAAAAAAAGAATATCTGTGCAGGAATTTTTGTATGGGACAGAAAAGGGACAAGGTGGTCTGCAGAGAAATGAAATCTGAGGATTATATGTATTGAATCCCATTTGGCTTTTCCCTTGCAGATCAGCTCTAATCTGTAACCAAGCAATCCAGGAAACCTGGGCCATCCCCACAAGAGATCTCTTCATGTTCATAATTGTTTCAGTTATTTGTCCAGCCAGAGCCTCACCACAACACCACTTTTCTGTTTAAGAATTTAGATTGAGCAGAGGGTAGAGATTACAATGTAGAGGGGTATTTGGCTTTCTGCAGGAAGGTCATGATGTCTTTCACACAGAGCATCCATGGGAGCAGCACACAGTGTGATCTTAGGACAATAAGAAAGAGCAGAAAAATATGATTCCAATAGGTATAAGAATCAAAATACAAAGATTGAGACCAGAGATCCAGTACTTAGGGTTGAGCCAGTAGACTAGATCACTGAGATGATCTAACCTAATACTACCAGCTTTCATTTGAAATGTATGTAACTTATACTGAAGACAGTTTTGGAGAGTAGAAATTTCTCTGTTGAGATCAGCATGAAAACACATGGAGCATATGCTGAAATTAACCTTAGAATTCATAATAATTAAGTGGAATGACAGTGATTCATATGGAAAGAAACCATAACAGATCCTGCTATGCATCCAAAGTTGATGTTAACTGAGCCATCCTACCACAGCTTTGAGAGCATTCAGTCTTTGTAAATTTCATTATTGATACAACAGTGGTACTTCGGTTCATGAACTCTTTTGTTTGTGAATAATTTTGGTTCACAAACAGAAGCATTGGGAAAATTTTGTTTTTGTTTGTCAACTCTGTATTACATGATGAACATGACTGCAACTGTTTTTCTCACATGAACATGAATGTGATCATCTTTTCCAAAATCTGGAAAAAAAAAAAAAGTTCATGAACTGAGGTACCACTGTGTTGAATTTAGTTTTCAGTTTAGAAGTAACGTTTTGAAAATAACTGTTCATTGTCTGAAAATTTTGAATGGATGAATCTGGACCACAGCTGCTGTAACTGCTATGGCTATCAATGCTGTCATTGCTATAACAGCAATCAAAGTGCAAAACACAATAGAGAAAAACATTTTTGTCTGATATAGTCAAGTGTTGAGGTAACTTGTTTAAGAACGTAGTTTTCCATTCAATTGTGAGTAAGACTGGTGGGGAGCCAGGCATCAGCCTTTGTCTAAGAACCATAATATGAGTAATTTTAAATTGAGAAATACTATTATTAATGACACATGCCATAGTCATGTGGAGTTTGCAAGCAAGCTACTATAGAGAACATTAAAAATTCAGTACTGAGAAGTGAATAAATTGTAAGCAATAAAGGTAGACCCCTCCTTAGTAAGGATCAAAATATATGGGCAGAAAGTACAGAGCATGATCACAGGTGTCATTAGCAATTCATGGAACTTGTATGTTGATAGCTGTTGATTCTAACAATGTGAGGTAAAGAAAAGAATAACTAAATGCTGTAAAACCTTTGTAAGAGCATATAAATAGGTATTGGAAGAAAGATGTAATAAAGATCCAGTAAGCCCAGGATTCCATAGAAGAGTGTTTCTGCTATAATTAAAAGGTAATTTAGCTTGTAATACTATCAAATTACGATGTTCCCAATTTTGTATGGTTAGGCATTTATTTATTTATTTACTTGGGTTTAAACTCAGGGCCTTGTGAATACTAAGAAAGTACTCTACTACTGAACTACATTTCCAGTCCTAGGGTTAGGTTTTAAGAAAGATGAATAATGAAAAAGTTGACAGACCAGCATAAACTTCACCCCAAAACTAGGTTCTCTTCTACAGGAATCCATGGATGAAAATATACTAGAATATTGAGCTTTGGAAAGTGCCTACCAGACTTAGAAGAATGTAAGACACCAACAGTATTAATAAAGATGTGATGGTGGGCCCCCTCTGTGTGGTTGGGCCCAATGAAAATATGATTCCTACACCATGGAGGCTGAAAAGTAATATGGTGGTTACTGGAAATGACACTAGCAACTAAAGGAAATTCTTCAGTCAAAAAGTACCATTCATGACATAGTAATGCCAACTATTGGAGTATACAGAGTGGCCACATTCCTAGTACAATCACTTAACGGGCCAGAAGGGGACAGCTGTGTTCTTCCAGTACAAGAGGTATTGACAGAAGAGAGGGAAGGTTCAGGTAACTATATCAAAACCAGGAAGTATGTGTATATGTGCCAATATACCATGCCACTTATTTTGATGTACAGCTAAACATAAGGAGAATAAAAAAGAATACATATAACTTTTCCATCTTGGACTTACAAGTGACTTTCCCTATGAATGTCAGAAAGAGATTTTCTGGAATGGAAGGGATGCCAGTTTTTTTTTTTTAAATACCATCTGTTCAGCCCTGCAATGAATTGTTTGATCTCCCCCCAGGCAGATCCCAAGGATTGTGTATTAAGGGTAATGGGCCCACTTTTCTCCTCTTGTTGCCACTTCTTGGTGGTCGTTGTACCCCTGAAGCTCAGGGTTGGGGTTGCTACTCAGTTGGCACCACATGATATGGATGGCCAGCCTTTGTGGGAATGCAGAGAGGACCTGTGAGTGACAAAACACATATATAGCCCCTCTTCCTAGTGAAAAATTTCATAGGGCCCAGATCTGTGGGCTGGATAAGGGCATCAATAAATTCTCAATGGTCTCAATCTATCCTTTATGGGAATAAAATGTTTTTCCATTGCTGTGAAACTATTGGAGCCACAATTTTAAAAATTTAACATAAAGAGTATTTGATAGAATTGTTCCTGTGAGTAAAGTCTCTCTAGTGTATCCCCCCTTTTTTGTTTTAATAAGTGAGTTTTGAGGAGCCAATTGGCCCATTCTACAATGACTTGTTCCATGGAGTTTGAGGTATACTGGTAATGTGTTTAACATGCTAAAATTAAAAGAACACCAAAAAAAGAATTAGAAGTATAGACAGGGCCATTATCAATTGAAAAGAGCTAATACAAACATCCCATTTAGAGAGTAAATCTTTGCCCAAGATGGTGACAAGTAAATCAAGAACAAAGGGCTATAAGATGGCCCTTTGATTCTCTGGGCCAATGCAGGTTAAAGTGAATGTGCTTTGATGCAGGTTTTTATAGTCACCAAATCCTGATATGGTCATGAAAAAAATGTTGTCTTCCAGGAAGGAGACACATAAGTAATCAAAATAGGTACCAACAGAAACTTGGATATATTTAAATTTGTCAAAATATTCATAGTGAATCACATCCACTTGTAAATTTAATTACCTTTTAAATCACAGGAATTTACTCCTACTTTACAACTAGATTTTATCAAATATGGTTGTCTAAGACATTGAATCCCTCTAGAATGCTAAAAAAAATAAAGTTTTACAGGAAAGCTTGAGGTCAATGTCAATGTATAATTTTAATTTAATAGTCATGAAAAATTATTTTATTAAGACTACTATGTTTTGTTATTATTACTGAAACATTTAAATATTCATCCTCATGGAGTATACTTTTTAAGTCAGTATCTTGGTCTAAATACAAGATATTAAATGACATAAAACTTTTCCCTAAGTTTGTTAACTTTCAGTAGAGTGGCATTTAAGGAGAATATATTTGTCTGGAGATGCACTTTATAAGATATCAATGTTTAACATAATTTCTACAGTGACATTGGCTGGTCTGCACAGTATTTAAGTATGTCTAAGCATTGTAACATACTACATAATGTATACATTACAATCACATAAACATATGCCTTGAAAAACTATGCCATCTGGTTGACTGTTCAACATTGGAATGACATGCACATCTCATCACAAATAGCCAAAACCCACGTAAAAGAAAGGCAAATGTTTGAGCCTTAAAAACTTTACCACCATAAGTAACTTCAGCTTTGAAGCCACCAATATGCTTTTGTTGTTGATGTTGTTGTTGATTTGTTTGCTTTTTTATTGTATGCTTAAACATATGTATACATATATACATATATATATATTTGTATCTATGAAGACAGTGATACCTGGGAAACATAAATATCTTTAGCATACAATTAAGTCAGTCATAAACTATGTTGGAACTTTCCCAGAAAGCAACTTTGACCTGCTTTTTGTCATTGACTAACCTGGAGGTCTCTGCTTGTAATGCAGAAAAAAATGTCATGTTTAGTACTAATCTTAAAAATGAGAGTTATAGTCTTTGTATGAAAGCATCAGTTAAATCAGAGAGAAGAGTTGGGACCTGGGAAATGGTGACTGATGGTATAAAAATCAGGGACAGAGCCCCCCTTTGTTTGCTTTGCGTTACAAGAATTTTAAAAGGAACATCCAAGGCTCAATAAAATCGATAAGAGCAAAAGCTCAAAATAACTAAATGCACATATTTATTTCTATAAACTGCATCCTCCACA